>JARQOD010009531.1:0-30966 GCA_033576555.1 Oophaga sylvatica
CGATATTTTCGTCTATCGGATACCGGAATCGGGATGTCACTGTCACTGTCAGTGTCCGTCTGTCGGTCTGTCAGGAGTCAGCGGCACTTACCTGGCAGAAGATCTCCGGCGGTCACGTCCTGGACTGCTTCATGGCCGCAATCTTCTTTCCCCGGCGGTCACATGCAGTTTCTCGCGATAACTGCAGTGACTGCTGGGTAATCCCGGCCGTAAAGCAGTCAGTCCGATGACGTCACCGCCGGGGAAGCAGGTAATCAGCTGTGCTGCGCCGGGATGACAGGCTCTGCCTGTCATTGCGATGTAGCAGAGTTGGATCGTCGTGGGACTGTCGTATATGGACTGCGTCGGACAGGTGGTATACTGTTGGTTTGTTTTTTTTCTTTTTTTACAGGAGATCGATGGCGTCGCAGGAATGAGAGAGTAATAAAATTAATGAAAACTGTGTTGTCTCTTTTATTTCATTAAAATACTTTTTTCTTGCTGTGTCTTTTTTTTAAACATTTAATAACTTTGGGATTAATAATGGATCGGTGTCTTATTGACACCTCTCCATTATTAACCGGGCTTATTGTCACCGTGCAATCAACGGTGACATTAACCCCTTATTACCCCGCTTGCCACCGCTACAGGGCAAGTGGGAAGAGCCGGGTAAAGTGCCACAATTGGCACATCTTTTGATGCGCCAAATGTGGGGCTGCTTTTAGCCTGGTATTATCAGGCTGTTGAGGGCCAAAATCCATGGGCCTTGACAGTCTTTTAATACCAGGCCGCAGCAGTCTGCATTTTACTTGGCTGGTTAACAAAAATAGGGGGGATCCCCACGCCGTTTTTTTTTCGAGGGGATCCCCTATTTTTGTTAACCAGCCAAGCTAAGCAGACTGCTGTGGCCTGGTATTATCAGGCTGGCAAGGTCCATGGATATTGGATCCTTACCAGCCTGAAAAACCAGGCCTCAGCGGTCTGCTTCATCTGGCTGGTTAACAAAAATAGGGGGGACCCCACGCCAATTTTTTTCGAGGGGATCCCCTATTTTTGTTAATCAGCCAAGATATGCAGACTGCTGTGGCCTGGTATTATCAGGCTGGCAAGGTCCATGGATCTTGGCTCCTTAACAGCCTGAAATCCAGGCCTCAGCGGTCTGCTTCATCTGGCTGGTTAACAAAAATAGGGGGGACCCCACGCCAATTTTTTTCGAGGGGATCCCCTATTTTTGTTAATCAGCCAAGATATGCAGACTGCTGTGGCCTAGTATTATCAGGCTGGCAAGGTCCATGGATCTTGGCTCCTTAACAGCCTGAAAATCCAGGCCTCAGCGGTCTGCTTCATCTGGCTGGTTAACAAAAATAGGGGGGACCCCACGCCATTTTTTTTTCGAAGGGAACCCCTATTTTTGTTAATCAGTTCCCTCTGACGTCACTGATTGTGTCCCTGGCTGACCTGAAGTGAAAGTGGAAAGCAATCAATTAAGCTTTCCACTTAAGGGCCCGTCTCACATAGCGATATCGCTACCGAGATCGCTGCTGAGTCACTAGTTTTGTGACGCAGCAGCGAGCTCACCAGCGATATCGCTGTGTGTGACATTCAGCGACGATCAGCCCCCCTGCCGGGTATCGCTGATCGTCGCTGAAATGTCAGGACCTTTTTTTGATCGCTGGTTTCCCGCTGACAGGCACACATCGCTGCGTGTGACAGGCGGGAGACCAGCGATCCGCTGGTAACCAAGGTACACAGCGGGTTTCCAGGCGCGGGGCTGTGCCTAGAAACCCGCTGTGTACCTTGGATACCAGCGCCCTGATGCAGGGAGCTGGTATCCAAGGTACACAGCGGGTTTCCAAGCGCTGCGCGGTGCCTGGAAACCCGCTGTGTACCTTGGTTACCAGCGGATCGCTGGTCTCCCGCCTGTCACACGCAGCGATGCGTGCCTGTCAGAGGGAAACCAGCGATCAAAAAAAGGTCCTGACATTTCTGCGACGATCAGCGATACCCGGCAGGGGGGCTGATCGTCGCTGAATGTCACACACAGCGATATCGCTGGTGAGCTCGCTGCTGCGTCACAAAACTAGTGACTCAGCAGCGATCTCGGTAGCGATATCGCTATGTGAGACGGGCCCTTAAGCGATGTTACCCGCAGTGTCGCTGTCCCAGATCGCTGCCTGAGCTGCCTGTTTGGCAGCTCAGCAGCGATCATGTAGCGATACACCAGCGATCCTGACAAGTGCATATCGTTGTCGGGATCGCTGGTGTATCGTTATGTGACACCCAGCCTTTACTCTCCTGTCATGCAGGAGAGGAACTCATTCATTTGGGGTTTACTGTGAGGCTGCAGCATTAGCTGCGGTCCCTGCAGTAAACATTAACCCTTTCTGAAGGATTACACCGTGGGACCTGACTGTGCATGGGATAGGTAAGAATAATTTTGCTTTTTTATTTTATTTTTATTACAGGAAATGGTTTTTGCAGTAAAATAAAAGATGGTCAAAAACATGTGTCTTTATTTCATTAAAATGATTTTTAATTAAAGTGTGTGTGTTTTATTTTTATTTCATGCAATAGGATTAATAATTGATAGTTGTCTAATTGACAGCTCTCAATTATTAACCTGGCTTAAGGTCACCTTTCAATAGCAAGGTGGCTTTAACCCCATATTAACCATTCGCCACCGCTACAGGGCAATGGGAATAGACGGGCAAAGTGCCAGAAAGGGCGAATCTAATTATAGATTTGTCTTTCCTGGGGTGTCTGGGGGCAGATGTTAGTAGCCGGGGGGGGGCAAAAATAATGGTCCCTCTCTGGGCTATTATTATCTGCCCCCACTCACTGGCTTTGTCTGTCTGGTTGCGAAAATAGGGCGGGAGCCCACGCATTTTTTTTCAGCAATTTTACACCTCATATATATATATACATGTCATTGAATTTGTGACACATATATATATATATATTTATATTTGTAGTTCATACACTTCTACATAGTATAATAGCCGCTAATTCAATTGCCGGCTTTTGTGAAAATGCAGAACCCGACATGAAATGACACTTGGTGTACATAGGGTTAACCATGTCTTTTCATGTCCTTTGCTATCTAATTTGCACAAACAATTAAATCAGACTATGTGTGCAAAATTTCACACCTGTAGGGGTTAATTAAAGGTGTAAATTCGTAGCAAAAAAGTCCGTTTTTTTTACAACGAATTTACACCTTTAATTAACCCTACAGGTGTGAAATTTTGCACACATAGTCTGATTTAATTGTTTGTGCAAATTAGATAGCAAAGGACATGAAAAGACATGGTTAACCCTATGTACACCAAGTGTCATTTCATGTCGAGTGACCCGACATGAAATGACACTTGGTGTACATAGGGTTAACCATGTCTTTTCATGTCCTTTGCTATCTAATTTGCACAAACAATTAAATCAGACTATGTGTGCAAAATTTCACACCTGTAGGGGTTAATTAAAGGTGTAAATTCGTAGCAAAAAAGTCCGTTTTTTTTACAACGAATTTACACCTTTAATTAACCCCTACAGGTGTGAAATTTTGCACACATAGTCTGATTTAATTGTTTGTGCAAATCAGATAGCAAACGACATGAAAAGACATGGTTAACCCTATGTACACCAAGTGTCATTTCATGTCGGGTGCTTCTGTCTTTTCACTGAAGCCGGCTTTACCCGGCAATTGAATGAGAGGATATTTTACTATGTAGAAGTGTATAAACTATACATATATGTATATATATATGTCACAATGACATGTATATATATATATATGTATTCTATGTGTGTATATTTAGTGTTTACAAGGAAAGAATGGGGTTTTTTTAGTTGCGATATTTTGTTCCATAGACTTACATGGGACTTCCGGTATCGGTATCGGGTATCGCCGATATTTTAGTGATATCGGCGATACCATTCCGATTCCGATACTTTAGGATATCGGAAAGTATTGCTCAACTCTACTGTTGGGAGGTATGTGTTTATAATTATTATTTATGAAACAGTGTGATCAGCAGTGCTAAATGGGTGTGGTCGGGGCATGGATATGGCTGTGACCAGTGAAATGGATGTGGCTAGGGGTGTGGCCTAACATTTGCACCGTCTGTCCTCTTTCCCTTCTTTAAAAGTTGGGAGGTATGCTTGATATCGCCCAGAAGCAGAAGCCAGGTGACTAATTAGTTATTTTAGCAACTTACTATGGGGCTGAGGTGCAGCGGCGGTGCCCCGGTGCCCCTCTCCCTGGGCTGGGACACATACTGCTAGCCAGGGACAGGACTCGTCTCTCAGACACAGCAAATGGTTAAAAAACATGATCTCCCCGGGTCCCCCGCCCCGCTGCAGCTGTACAGCTCCTTCAGTGATGTGCCTTCCTGATACAAAGAGCCTGCTCCCTGCTGTGAATGACAGGAGCGGGCTCTGCAGTGAGACTCAAGAGTGAGCCCAATTTTGTTTTTTTTTCCTGTGCCTGGCTGGCACTTATCAGTGTGTAGCCCATCTGTGACTGGAGCCACATGTACCTAGGAGGATGCACAGAAGGTAAACCCACACTCACACCTGATATTCATTCACACCTTCACTATTCCCTGGAGCCACCAGAGGGAGCCCTTGAAGAGTATGCATATATATAAGGGTTGTGAAGAGAGCAGTTAGTTGTTGGTTGTACCTCAGACGAGCTGAGAGGGAGAGTTACCTCAGATCTCAGGTTACCTCAGAACGTGACAGACTGTTCCCTGGAAAGTGGAAAGTAGCTCTTGAAGTGTGCATAGATCAGTCTGACGGAAGGTCCTGATAGCTGCTTCAGACAGAGCCTTAGAAGGAGAAGAAGGTAAGGGAACTGCAGTGTTTGAAAGACTGAAGACTACAGCTGGAACTTAGTTTATTGTGTGGAGGCCAGTAATAGTGGAGAAAGATAGCTACTTTAGCCTGGTCAGAACTGAGTCAACTGAGGTAGTTTCAGTGAGCAAGCATGCCGACGCTTTGAGAGCGGTGAAGAGAAAGGAGAATCTGCCATCTACTGCTAGTGTGTGCTTATGTTAAGGGTAAGAGTAGGACGAAAGGCGAGTGGAAAAAGGAAAGAGAGTAACGGAGGTTGAAACAGCGTTGATCGCTTACCTCTACTCTGCACTACCGGACACCGGGTCCGAGCTTGCTATCATCTACACGACTAGTAGGAGATACCGGAGACCCTGTGGGACTTCAAGTCGCAGGGGCCCATCAGAGCTGATACGTAACCGGGGTCAGGAAGACGGACCCTAGTAGGGCCCTGCATACAGAGACACTGTTCTATCCTAGAGAAGTGCAGAGTACCCCACGGTCCTGCTAAGGGCGACTCATCAGCGTCACTGACTGTGACTCATCTGGAGGAGCAGGCAGGAGAGCAGTATATGTGTGCTGGGAATAAATGCATGTGCGTTATTGAGTCCCAAATAAAGATATGTTGGCTTCATCCATGTCCTGTGTTGTTTTTCAGGCACCACAAAACTGCAACAAGTTGCGTTTTTGTGCATCTGATAAACTATGCAGACACACGGATCCGTTTTCGTCTCCATTGACTTTCAGTGGTGACGGATGGGACTTCCGTGTGCATTCGGTTGTCACCGTTTTCCCATGGATCCTGTGTCTGCACAAAAACACAACTTATTGCAGTTTTGTGTCGTCTGATAAACACGCAGGCACAGGAAGACGCACGGATCCACGGCTACATGTCTGGAATTACAATGGAGCTCTACGGAGCACGGATCCAGGACAACACGGATCCGGGTGCTTCAGTTGCAGGGATCCGTTTTGCGGCACTGAGCATGCTCAGAAGCGATGGATGTGCTGTATGGGAAAGTGATGAACCTGTATGGGGCCAGTATGCAGACATAATGTAGGCTCTGCTGTGCTGCCATACAGTGATCTTTCCCGCCTCACTGGAGGAGCTTGTGCCCCATGTTATAGTGTGTTAATGTTAATAGCATGTATTGGAAGCATGTATATGACATGGGGGCACCTGGTGAGGGGCTGCACGAGTTTGTCTGCTTTCACACTAGCGTTTTGGTACGATGCGTTGTGATGCATAGCAATCCTGATCCAGATTGCATCCCTATCCTTAACATAGGGACGCATGGACCTGCATCTGTATCAGGATCTTTCTTGTGCTCCCCAAACGCAGCTTGTTGCGAATTTTGGGTGTTAAATAAATCTGCAGACATCCTGATACGTGGCAGCGTGTCCAAAAATATATGATTGTCAATGTAGACGCACCCGAATCAGGATGCCTGCGTCCAATCTGCATGCGGATTTCATACTGCGCAGGCACGGAGCAACATTTTTTTTTCTTTCACTTTTACCAGTCTCTCTCCTCTCCTCTCTGCTCCAGAAGTCAGAATTTCAAATTTCCAACCAAATCCTGATCAGGATGCAGTTCCATGCGTTTGCATCCGTTTGCAGAAAAAATCCGGATGCAGATAAATCACTAACACTGGCTAACCTTAGAATAGGTCAGCAATGTCTGATCAGTGGGGTGCAACACCTATCACCCCTGCCAGTCAGCTGTTCTTGGTGCCAGCTGGAACTGCTGCCTTACAAAGCTGCTCTGTCTCCTATTTAGTGGCCATGGCCAGCTACTGCACATTTTCCCCCTATTCAAATCAAATGCACTATAGGGCCTCATCTATCATCACTGTGCACTATAGGGCCTCATGTATCATCACTGTGCACTATAGGGCCTCATGTATCATCACTGCATTATAGGGCCTCATGTATCATCACTGTGCACTATAGGGCCTCATGTATCATCACTGTGCACTATAGGGCCTCATATATCATCACTGTGCACTATAGGGCCTCATGTATCATCACTGTGCACTATAGGGCCTCATGTATCATCACTGCATTATAGGGCCTCATGTATCATCACTGTGCATTATAGGGCCTCATGTATCATCACTGTGCACTATAGGGCCTCATGCATCATCACTGTGCACTATAGGGCCTCATATATCATCACTGCATTATAGGGCCTCATGAATCATCACTGTGCACTATAGGGCCTCATGTATCATCACTGCATTATAGGGCCTCATGTATCATCACTGTGCACTATAGGGCCTCACTTGGGATGGTGTACAGTATGCTCTTATAATATGCGCAGCACTGGTTTTTATTGGTGTATTCATTTATGTCTTTTGTATATTTTTTCTATTGTCCAAGACCTTGAAGTTCTACGTGGCAAGAGGGTTTGTTGAACGATTTTGATTAAGGCCCAGCTGTTGATTTCTGAAACTGAACCATACAGTGAGTAGTATTCTTAATATCCTTTATTTTCTACTACTTATACAGAACTTTATCAAATATAAAATTCGATGTTTCAAACATATTCCTATTTAAAAGTGTATGTATTTCACATGTGCGTCAGGTTAGGCTAGTAAGAGTAAACCAGATTTATTTGTACTGATTTTACTACGGGGGGCGCCGTTTTGCAGTTCGCCTCAGGCAGCAGAGAGGCTAGGTTCACCCCTGCATGTAAAGGAATAGCAATTCTGGCATCTAAATAGGAAAGGGTTCTTTACAGTTAGAGGAGTGAGCCTGGGGTATACGCTAACACAAGAGGTAGTAATAGCAAATCAGAATTTAAGAAAGGGCTGAATGACTTTCTTACAACAAATAGCACTGGAAATTATAAATAATTTATTGATTAATATACAATATATATATATATATAAAGATATATATATATATATATATATATATATCAATTATAATTGATCAAGAAAGGTTAAACTTTCTGGACTTATTGTATGTTTCTGTTTTCAACCTAAGCAACTATGAGGAAAGATATAATTAATGATCTTAGAGAAGCAATTATTTTGGCACATCAGTCTGAGAAGGGTTAAAAGGCCATTTCTAAATAATTGGGAGTCCATCATTTTACAGTAAGAGAGATTATTGACTAGTAGAAAACATTCAAAATAGTTTACAAGTTTCCTAGGAGTGGATGACCCAGAAAATTCCCCCATAAAGTCAGAGAAACTGGAGAAAAAACTAAAGAGCTACAGCTCATACTCTTAAGGCCTCAAAAACCATGTTAAATGTTCAAGTTTATTACAGCATAATTAGATAAAGACTGAACACGTATGGATTGTTTGAAAGGGTTGTCAGGAGAATATATTGTCTTTCTAAAAAAAAAAACATGACAGCAGGGCTAAAGTTTGTAAAATTGCATCTGAGCAAACCGCAAGACTTCTGGAACAGCATCCTTTAGACAAATGAGACCAAAGTGGAGACGTTTATCCAAAATGCTCTGAAACATGTTTGGCAAAAACACCTCGTACCTATAGTCAAGCATGGTGATGGAGGAGTGATAATTTGGGCTTTTTTTGTAGCCAGCTTGCAGCCATTGGGTTTGCCATGAAGTTCTCTGCATACAAAAGTATTGTAAATTCAAACTAAAAGTAAAGAAAACCAAGGAGATGATGATGAGTTATAGAAGGAAAAAGGAAGATTACATACCAATCACCATTGCTGGCCAGGAGGTTGAGATTGTTGAGAGCTACAAATATTTGGGGGTTCACCTTGACAGTAAACTCGATTGGAGGTGTCATACAGAAAAGGTTTACAAGAAGGGAATGAGCAGACTGTACTTTCTGCGGAAGCTCAGGTCATTCAATGTGTGCAGTAAAATGCTGGAGATGTTCTACCAGTCCGTTGTAGCAAGCGCCATCTTTTTTACTATCATTTTCTGGGGCAGTAGTGTGCGAGTAGCTGACGCTAATAAGCTCAACAAACTTATCAAGAAGGCAAGTGCAGCTGTTGGCCTCCATCTTGACTCTTTTGCGGAGGCATTGGAGGATAGAATTCAGAAGAAGTGTAGGGCTATAATTAACAATAATACACACCCCCTATACGAGCTGTTCTTGAAGCAGAAGAGCACATTCAGCAGCCGTCTAATCCTATTAAGGTGCAAGAAGGAGAAATTCAGGAAATCGTTTGTACCTACTGCTATGGGGATGTATAATAATTTCCTAAGGGTGGTAGAAAATAATGACTGATGGCTGGTGTACTAATGTCAATTAACATTGACTTATATACACCTGAACTACACACTTTTATTTATTATGTTATGTTGGTATACCTGTGCAAGATTTGTGTAATTTCCCCCCAGGATCAATAAAGTGTATCGTATCGTATTGTATCGTAAATGTGAGGTCAGCTATCCAAAAGATATTGGGTCATGCAACAGGTTAGTTCTCCCAAGCACATCAGCAAGACTGCATTAGATTGACAGAAAAAAAATCAAGGTACAGCAATGACCCAAATTTCAACCCTCAAGCCTAATTGCAATGAAGTAGTAGAGCCTTAAAGGGGGGGGGTCTGAAATAAAAAAAATATTTTAATCTTAAATGTCTATCTATTAAATGTCATAGTCTAAACTCTTTTCCAATATACTTTAATTAAAAAGTTCCTACCATTCTCTCACCACTTTCTTTCTTTCTATTAATGCTTTGTCTTTGATGATGCTTATTTTTAGAATCCCACTGGATGCTGGGATAGTCCAACAAGTGATGTCACTTGCAGGGGCAGCACAAATCCCTGCTTTTCCTGCACATCAGGTATTCTTCTAAAAATGTGCACACTGCACAGTGACAAGAACCTACTGAGAATTTGAGAACAGAAGCATGCTTAGTAGAGCAGGGACTAGCGCAATACCTGAAATGGAGGTTACTGATTATGCTTCGTCTCAGGATGAGGGTAGAGGCAGCGACAGTGAGCACAGCCTCTGCCCCCTGATGACAACTCATTTCAAAATCCTAGCATGCACTGGTATTCGTAAATGAAGCGTCATCAAAGAGGAAGTAGTAGGCAAAAAAATAAAGCAGTTAGATAGATTAGATAGGGAACGGTAGGCACTTTTCAATTAAAGAATATTAGAAAATGAATTACATTATGACATTAAATAGATGGGCATTTAGATTTAAAATACATTTTAGTTTCAGACTACCCCTTTAAGAGAGCTGTGATTAAATGATTACTCCCCAACCTTACTTTAGTTATAGATTAACCGTTGTTTTAATTTATATTTTACAAATCAATAGAACACATGAAAATAAGCAACTTCATTATATATTTTATGAGAGAAATCTACTTCTTTCTCGTGATGGATTTCATTTTACTTTCAATTCCTGTGTTATATCCATATTTAGTGACGACAGATTTTCCCATTACTGAGAAAAATAGCAACTGATGATTTTTCTAAGATATATTACAAAGTTTCTTATGTTCAAAACTATTGATTTATGTCATAAAAATACAAATAAATAAACAACAGTTATTTTTTAAGAATTGTACAGAAAAGTTGGTAAAAATTCATCCAAAATAATGTGAGACTGATAGTATCAACCTACACATAATATAAAATTGTGCAATAAATGCAAAATGGGTATCTGAAACATACTGTCTGATCAATTAGACTGACCAGAACCCCCCTATGATTCCAACTCAAGTTTCGCCTTGGAGTCCTTGAGAAAGCCAAAGGCGAAACAAATGTTGGAGTCATAGAGGGTTCCTGGTCAGTCTAATTAATCAGACGTTATGTTTACATTGATAGTGCTGTTATTTCTCTCTGTTAACCTGTAAATTTGTGTTTTTATTGAAAATGAGACACTTTGAACTTTCCTTCACTGTATTCTATTTCTGTTGTAACATGTTTTGCAATGTACAGTACAGACCAAAAGTTTGGTCACACCTTCTCATTCAAAGATTTTTCTGTATTTTCATGACTATGAAAATTGTACATTCACACTGAAGGCATCAAAACTATGAATTAACATGTGGAATTATATACTTAACAAAAAAGTGTGAAACAACTGAAAATATGTCTTATATTCTAGGTTCTTCAAAGTAGCCACCTTTTGCTTTGATTACTGCTTTGCACACTTTTGGCATTCTCTTGATGAGCTTCAAGAGGTAGTCACCGGAAATGGTTTTCACTTCTCAGGTGTGCCCTGTCAGGTTTAAAAAGTGGGGTTTCTTGCCTTATAAATGGGGTTGGGACCATCAGTTGTGTTGTGCAGAAGTCTGGTGGATACACAGCTGATAGTCCTACTGAATAGACTGTTAGAATGTGTATTATGGCAAGAAAAAAGCAGCTAAGTAAAGAAAAACGAGTGGCCATCATTACTTTAAGAAATGAAGGTCAGTCAGTCCGAAAAATTGGGAAAACTTTGAAAGTGTCCCCAAGTGCAGTTGTAAAAACCATCAAGCGTTACAAAGAAACTGGCTCACATGAGAACCGCCCCAGGAAAGGAAGACCAAGTGTCACCTTTGCTTCTGAGGATAAGTTTATCCGAGTCACCAGCCTCAGAAATCGCAGGTTAACAGCAGCTCAGATTAGACACCAGGTCAATGCCACACAGAGTTCTAGCAGCAGACACATCTCTACAACAACTGTTAAGAGGAGACTTTGTGCAGCAGGCCTTCATGGTAAAATAGCTGTTAGGAAACCACTGATAAGGACAGGCAACAAGCAGAAGAGACTTGTTTGGGCTAAAGAACACAAGGAATGGACATTAGACCAGTGGAAATCTGTGCTTTGGTCTGTTGAGTCCAAATTTGAGATCTTTGGTCCCAACCCCATTTATAAGCCAAGAAATCCCACTTATTAAACCTGACAGGGCACACCTGTGAAGTGAAAACCATTTCCGGTGACTACCTCTTGAAGCTCATCAAGAGAATGCCAAGAGTGTGCAAAGCAGTAATCAAAGCAAAAGGTGGCTACTTTGAAGAACCTAGAATATAAGACATATTTTCAGTTGTTTCACACTTTTTTGTTAAGTATATAATTCCACATGTGTTAATTCATAGTTTTGATGCCTTCAGTGTGAATGTACAATTTTCATCGTCATGAAAATACAGAAAAATCTTTGAATGAGAAGGTGTGACCAAACTTTTGGTCTGTACTGTATATTGCAAATTTATATGGTTCCATAGGTTATTATTGGTATCAATGTACAAGTCCAGTTAATAGAGACTAAACATTGGCCCCTTTATCAGATACTTTTTTTCTCAAGAACGTGGTGTTGCGCCCCATGCATTTAACATTCTTTTACATGCTGAAGACGTAATAAAATGATAAGTTCGTTATTAATTCTTGAGTGGCTATTCTATTCTTTGTAGGTTTCGCCTCCTCCTGAGAAGTACCTTACTACCTCATCCCAGTTCAGAAATTGCCTCTCAAGCCATTTTATTGCCAGGATGAGAAATATACTGCATGTAGCAAAAATGTGACATTACGCTTAGTCCTCCCTCATTTGTTGCTAAAATTGAAATGCCAATGGTAAGGGAATCATAACAGGTGATAAAAGGATAAGAGGTCAACTCACCCAAGGGGCTCCTTCAGAAAATGCAAAATACAAGGTCTGCATTGGCCATATATATTGCTTTTATAGCGTATATATCTTCACACTACACATGGATAATGGAGTAGTAGACTGTCTGCTAGATACAAAATTGCCAGATGGCTCTGGCTGCAGCAATGCATTACGAGAGCCAGAGGCAGTGAAAGGGTTTCCTCTTCTAAAAGCCTTAAAAAAATCATGTGAAATTCTCTGGATTTAACTGAGGCAGCACAATTTTGGAGCCCTATCCTCAGACATCACTCTGTTTTATGACGTCTCCATCAGCCTCTCTGCAGCTCGCTCTGTGAGCAGCTGTCATTAACCTTCATATTTATGGCTCCTACAAATGATGCTCTATTGGCTGAAACCATACAGCATGGGGACCTGGCGAAGATGGACATCATCTGCAGATTAGAGATACCGAAGGATGAGAAACAAGGGAGGGGGGAAGTGATGGCAGTTGGGTGAAGGTGAAATAAGAGGTATATTCCAGGAAAATGGAGACTGAAAATGGTCAAATAAATCAGAGCAGTCCAAGACATCCTCTAGTGAGATACCAGATGGTCTGAATAGAGGAAAAGCATAGGCAAAATATTAAATTCTATGTTATTCTCAAAAAGTGCGCATAGGTTGAAAGTTTTGATCTCTTTGCAATGAATGATCATTTTATTTTTCCTCCACTAGGTGAAAACTGCAATTTTCTGTATTTCCTTTCGATTTCTTTGTGCAAAATAATTATTATCTTTTGCTGTTTAATAAATGTATCCTGCTGGTTTGCAAGCATTTAATGCACATTTTAAAATAAAAAAAGTAAAATAAACTAATCTGAAACATCTGCTGTATCGTACACGTTTATATGCAGTGAATGCGATTTATTGATCGCTGTTATTATAGAGAGGGCAAAAAGAGGCAATTAGCCGGCAGTCTCCTCCATCACCGTGCTCCCTCCAGTCCTTCTAAGCTTTCAGCAAGACATGAGATAAAGCATAAATGGAATAATTTAACAGCACAAATGATTACGGGTCATTATACAACTTATACTAATTCTTATTAGGAATACCTATATAGAAACGGGCAAGGCTCAAAATCCATAAAAAATATATTCTTTGTTGAATATAAAATAATGAAAATAATAAAAATAGACATTGAAAAGTCAGACATATAAAATACTAAAGGTAGGTAAGTGACAATAACAAAACTCCCCTGTGTGAATATACAGTGTCATGAACTACACTTTACCTATTAAAGAAAGTGCACCCAATGCGAGTTTTGCATTAAGCTGTGTCAGGGGGTTGTTGCGAAACTTGATGAAGCTTGATGCGAAACGCGTGTCAGGTGCATTTTCTTTTACAGGAAAGTGTACTCTATGCCACTGTGCCTTACTACCATTATGTGAACGTTAATCACTCTTTCCCTGTTTATCTGTATGTTCCTTAACGACCCAGCACTGACTATTTTGGCTTGTACCTTTTGAGTATCCGTCATTAATACTCTGCATATAATACAACTCTGTATTATTTTGTAGCATTCACACAAGGGCATTTTGTTATTACCACTTACGTACCTTTAGTATTTTATATGTCTGACTTTTGCATGTGTATTTTTATGCTTTTAATTATTTTGTTATCTAATGAAGAAAACATTTTTAATTGCTCTTGAGAATTGCACATTTCTATATAGGTATTCTCGAATTTGTTGGTGCATTTTGACCCCTTATACGTAGCTCCTTATACTCACGTAGGTGTTTTATCACTCTCATTCGGGTCGGAGCTCCATTCTGAAGCTTGGCACTGTTAATTAATTGTCGTATAGGCATGTTTATTAGCTGATAGATCGGACAAATGTTTTATTATCCAGCAGTGAAGCAGTTACAGCCAGTGCTGCAAGAACGTCACGTAACATTGCATATGGTCTTCAAATACGCTCCGTTTTATGCCAAAGAACTTTCCAGGCTCCATTTATTCTCGCTGAGCACTCACATATATTGCAAGCATCCCACAGGCTATTATTAAATGACATGAAAGTGATTACAGCTCTTCAAGCAGCCGACCAGAATATTGCCTTTTCCTCCTCACCTCCTTGCAATTTGTTTAAATAAACCCTTTCCGTGAATTACAGACATTGAAAGGGCACAG
Organism: Oophaga sylvatica; assembly: GCA_033576555.1. Classification (NCBI taxonomy): domain Eukaryota; kingdom Metazoa; phylum Chordata; class Amphibia; order Anura; family Dendrobatidae; genus Oophaga; species Oophaga sylvatica. The sequence goes on from JARQOD010009531.1 coordinate 14,510, forward strand.
GGAGATCCAGGACGTTTCCCCCCGTCTTACTCGATGTATCTCACATTTTACTAATTGACGATAACTAAGCGAATGAATTGTGAGGCCTTATTTAATCTTGACAAAAGGATGGCAAATTGTATTGTTAATAAATATTCACAAATAATATCACATCATATGCATCTAATTTTATACTATAGCGGTATATTATGGAAAAGGTACATATTTTACATCTTTATTTTACAGTTTTATTTATTTTAGATATCTGAAAAAAATCCCAGGGCAGAAAAAATAGAACTCTGGGCTACAAGTAATGTAGGTTGATCTGAATTTTTTTTTTTTGGGGGGGTGTGGTGGGATATTTGTAACTAGGCTTTATAGGGGAACCAAAAATTTTTTATTTGGTATCACCCCATACAAAATGGTCCAAACTAACCAAATCATAAATCATTATATCAATCAAATAAAAAAAAATCATAGTATTTATTTCATAAGGTGAACGCCGCATGTAGGATCGAAATATAGGATTTTTAATCTCTTCACCTGCCAAAAATAATTAAATAAAAATATATAATATATTTGTATATACCCCACAAATTGTTATGAACAATAAACAAGCTTTCATACAATGCTGCCTTAAATAAAAAAAAATATGGTAACACAAAAGAATAAAAAACTATACATTTTGCATCACCATAGCAATGCTAATCTGTATATAAAACTTAACACGTAATTTTTACCATCTACCGATAAGGATATGCTTTACTCAATCAATAAAATAATACTAAGGCTACTAAAATTGGGGCTTCAGCACATAAAATAAGAAGCAGAAAATAAAAAAAATTATATTTTTTGATGATATTACTCAGATAAAAAAATATATAGATAGATAGATAGATAGATAGATAGATAATAGATAGATAGATAGATATAGATAGATAGATAGATAGAGATAGATAGATAGATAGATAGATAGATGATGGATATAGGATATATAGATAGATAGATAGATAGATAGATAGATAGATAGATAGATAGATAGATAGATAGATAGATAGATAGATAGATATTGGATAGATAGATAGTAAATAGATAGATAGATAGATAGATGATAGATAGATAGATAGATAGATAGATAGATAGATAGATAGATAGATAGATAGATAATCGATAGATGATAGATAGATAGATAGATAATGGATAGATAGATAGATAGATAGATAGATAGATAGATAGATAGATAATCGATAGATGATAGATAGATAGATAGATAGATAGATAATAGATAGATAGATAGATAGATATGAGATAGATAGATAGATATAGATAGATAGATAGAAGTAGATAGATAGATAGATAGATAGATAGATAGATAGATAGATAGATAGTAATAGATAGATAGATAGATAGATGATAGATAGATAGATAGATAGATAGATAGATAGATAGATAGATAATCGATAGATGATAATAGATAGATAGATATGGATAGATAGATAGATAGATAGATAGATAGATAGATAGATAGATAGATAATCGATAGATGATAGATAGATAGATAGATAGATAGATAGATTAGATAGATAGATAGATAGATAGATAGATATGAGATAGATAGATAGATAGATAGATAGATAGTAAATAGATAGATAGATAGATAGATAGATAGATAGATAGATAGATAGATGATAGATAGATAGATAGATAGATAGATAGATAGATAGATAGATAGATAGATGGTATATGTATACAATAAAGAGATAATGATAAGGAACAACTACACTAACTAATACAGGCGTATAAAACGCACTGAATAATAGAAAGCATTTAGTAACGCAAAAGGACCTGGTGAAATAAAAAAATAAATGCAAATGGGGTGGAAAAGAAATGTACCCATACGATACTATTTAATTAATTAATTGAATTAACTTACCATTATTAAACACCGAGCTCAATGCCTCCAATTACCCTAAAGTCTAATATATATAGTAACTTATCAAAATTCACCAAATAGTCTCGTATCCCCACGACCCTTCTTTAAATTTTAGTAAATAAATAGAAATGTGTATATTTTAGTGGATACTTCTGCTTCATAATGGATGTGTTTGGTCTGTCATTTTTACCGCCAGTGAACTTTCGTTAAAAAACATAACCTCCCCCCAAAAATGGCAGAATTGTTGTTTTCGATTTCATACCGCATCCAATTTTTTCCTGTTTTTCAGTAGAGTATAAGGTAAAGCGAAAGGTGACATTAAAAACTACAACTTGTTCTCCAAAAAAAACCAAGCGCTTGCAGGAATAAATTGACTAAAACATAAAAACAATTATGACTCTTGGAAGGCGAAAAGGAAAAAGCCAAAGGGGAAAAATGAAAATGGCTGCGTCTTCAAGGGGTTAAAGGTGTGATTAAAAGAAAACATTTCTAAAAAAAACATTTAATATAAATCTTTTATTGATGCTAATAATATATTCACTTTTTTAGAGTATGTACCGTACTACCTAGGAAACACTAAGGAACAATATTACCTGCGTTTTTCCACTATCTAGTTTGTGGTACAATAACTTCTAATAACAGTGAAAGCTCTGAAAAAATCCAAAAGGGCAATTTAGACAGTTTAAGAATTTGTTTGTCATGTGTTTCCTTGTGCAATCTATAGGTAAATATCCAAAATATGTCTCCACCTGCTGACAGGTTGCTTGTGGAGCTTTAATATTTTTTTAGTCCTTATTCCTGCAGCCGGATTTTGCCGATATGAGCAGGGATGTTTTCATGCCTCCTTCTGATAGACAAAACTTTTTTTTAATTATTTTGTTCCAAGCTGCCATATAAGGGTTTGTTTCGGTAGGACAAGTTGTAGTTTTATGACATAATGTAAATTATTGGTAACTTTTACTAACTCTTATTGGAGAGAATATAACAAAAACAGAAATTCAGTGTTTTGGACAGCAATTACTGTGCAATATAAATGGCAGTTTAACCTTATTTTCCAGCAGGTCAATATGATTATAGGCCGTTGATGCAAAATGTTCATGTTTTATCACATTTGCACTATTAATCCTCCAAATCATTTACTTTTCGGGTTGCCATAGCAAGAGGACCACAAATTTAACAAGGATACTATTTGAGGACTTGTTTTTTGCAGGATGAGCAGCAGTTTTAATTATAGAGAAGTGCAAACCGATATGTTATCAATAAAAACCATGTCGAATTTTATGAAATTCGCAGGGCCCAGGAAATTTCAACAATTTGCAATTCAATTTGCATGAATCAACAAAAAATTCCCATTTATACATTTGGCTCATGTGTTTTCCCACTTCTCCATAATTGTCATTCAGCTAGTTACACTAACTGGCAGCCGGCTCTAATGCTAAGTCTATAGTCAGTCTGTGCCAAGGGTGGTGTCACAGACGCCGCTCACTATGCACAGAGCAATGGCTGAAACCCTTCCAGAGCCACCCTATAACTGGAAGCTGAACACTTTTGGGGAGAATAAAGTTAATTTGTTACACGCAATGGGGTTCTCGCTGCCGGTGCTGTCCGGTGACAGAACACTACTAACCTGCGGATTAAACCCACGTCTGCAGGTTAATAGAGTTATTTTACATGACAGGTGCCCTTTAACCAACTTACACATATTTCCCTTAGTGCCATTATTCTCATTTTATGCTTTGTATTATGGTGATTGCAATATATTAAGAGGATACAAATTTTGATGGGAGGAGGAGTGCTCCTTTAATGCTGGGTCATAAGTTTATTCTTATTCAGATTCTTATTCAGATACACTGACCAACAAAAGGGTAACAATGTTTTAACTTTGACTTTTAGACTCCATATCTCACCATCCACTACTGCTTCCAACGTGAGACTATCATCATTTTATAGACAATCATCCTGGCATTCTCATTCATAAATATGATTTGCAACTATTTAGCTTTTGATTTGTTATGCAGATTCTTCTTATGTCACTGCATTGTTACTATTTAGCTCCTGGTGGTGGAAAAATATTTTTCTTCCTGTATATTACAAAATACAACCTGTTCTCACATTTCTTAATAGCTCAGTATGTTTTTTGATTGATTCCCAAGTGAAAGGTCACTGGTTAGCATTGAGGAGCAACCATAAAGAAGGTTTTCTAAGAAAAGAGAATCAGCATCATCCGTCTCATCGATAGCTGACTCTCGGCCAAGAAAATTGCCAAACTCCATCATGTGAGAGCCATGACAGTAGGAAGAATACAAAATGAAGTCCATCCATCGATTCAGAAGCCAAGAAGTGGACGTCCAGGCAAAATTTCAGAGTCAACAAATCGGCTCATCACAAGGTCTATCAGTTCTGGCACAACAGACATGGCAGTGGTGGTGACTCGTATGCTTCATAATAGTGAGATCACAGATCTTCATGGAGGCACTGTGCGATGCACATTACATAAGTCTAGAATGGTGGCCCGAAAAAAGGTGAAGAAGACTCGACTTCAATATTGTCATAAATCAAGGTCTTTATTATTAATGAAAGATAAATCCAAACCAGCAGGGCCCTGTGTGAAAAAGTGATTGCCCCCTAAACCTAGTAACTGGTTGGGCTACCCTCAGCAGAAACCACTGCAATCAAACATTTGAGTTAACTGGTAATGAGTCTTTTAGAACGCTCAGGAGGTATTTTGACCCACTCAACTTTGCAGAATTGTTGTAATTCAGCCATATTGGAGGGTTTCCGACCAGGAACCACCTTTTTAAGGTTATGCCACATCATTTCAATGGGATTAAGGTCAGGACTTTGACAAGGTGACTCCAAAGTCTTAATTTTGTTTTTCTTAAACCATTCAAAGGTGGACTTGTCCTGCTGCATAACCCAAGTGCGCTTCAGCTTGAGGTTACAAATAGATGGATGGACATTCTCCTTCTGGATATTTTGTAGACAGAATAATTCATGGTTCCATTTGCCACAGCAAGTCTTCAAGGTCCTAAAGCAGCAAAACAGACTCAGACCATCACACTGCCACCACCATATTTTACTGTTGGTATGATGTTCCTGTTCTGAAATGCTGTTACTTCTACGCCATATGTAATGTGACATACAGCTTCCAAAAAGTTCAACTTTTGTCTCTTCAGTCGACAGAGTATTCTCCCAAAATTCTTGGGGATCATCAAAATGTTTTCTGGCAAAACTGAGAAGAACTTTTATGTTCTTATTGCTCAGCAGTGGTTTTCGTCTTCGAACTCGGCCATGCAGGCCATTTTTGCCCCTTCTCTTTCTTATGGTAGAATCATGAATACTGACCTTAAGTGAGGCCTGTAGTTCTTCGCATGTTGTTGTGGGGTCTTTTGTGACCTTTTGGATGAGTCATCACTGTGCTCTTTGGGTAATTTTGGTCAGCTGGCCACTCCTGGGAACGTTCACCACTGTTCCATATTTTTGCCATTTGTGGATAATGGCTCTCACTGTGCCATACTGGAGTCCCAAAGGTTTAGAAATGGCTTTATAACCTTTTCCAAACGTATAGATCTCAAATACTTTGTTTCTAATTTGTTCCAGAATTTCTTTGGATATCTGCATGATGTCTAGCTTCTGAGGATTTTTTGGTCTACTTCACTTTGTCAGGCAGTTCCTATTTAAGGGATTTCTAAATTGAGAACAGGTGTGGAAGTAATCATGCCTGGATGTGGTTAGGGAATTTGAATTGCAGCTGCCCAAAGATGTGACAAACCACAGCTAATTTATGTTTTAACCCCTTTGAGACCTAGCATGTTTTCACCTTAATGACCAGGCCAATTTTTACAATTCTGTCCACTGTCATTTTATGAGGTAATAACTCTGGAACGCTTCAAAAGATCCTGGTGATTCTGAGACTGTTCTCTATTGACATAATTACTTTATGATTTCTTCTATATGACTCTCTTTTATTTGTGAAAAAAATGGAAATTTGGCGAAAATATTAAAAATTTTGCAATTTTCAAACTTTTAATTTTTGTGCCCTTAAATCAGAGAGTCATATTGTACAAACTAGTTAATAAATAGCATTTACCACATATCTACTTTACATCAGATTCAGCACAATTTTGGAATTAAAATTTTTGTTTGTTAGGAAGTTATAAGAGTTAAAAGATGACCAGCGATTATTCATTTTTTCAACAAGTTTTACAAAATCATTTTTTTAGGGACCACATCACATTTGAAGTCACTTTGAGGGGTCTATATAAAACAAAATACCCAAAATTGACACTATTCTAAAAACTGCACCCCTCAATTTACTCAAAACCACATTCAAGAAGTTTATTAACCTTCAGGTGCTTCACAGGAATTTTTGGAATGTGGAAGGAAAAAATAAACATTTACTTTTCGTTCACAAAAATTTTCCTTTAGACCTTTTTTTTTTACTTTCGCAAAGGTAACAGGAGACAATGGACCATATATTTTGTTGTGCAATTTCTCCTGAGTATGCCGATACCCCATTTGTGGGGGAAAGCTACTGCTTGGGCACATGGCAGAGCTCGGAAGGGAAGGAGGCCAATTGAATAGTTGAATGTAAATTATGCTCGAATAATTAGCGGGTGCCATGTCGCATTTGGAGAGCCCCTGATGTGCCTAAACAGTGGAAACCCCCAACAAGTAACACCATTTTGGAAACTAGACCCCTTAGGGAACTTATCTAGATGTGTATTGAGCACCTTGAACCCACCGATGCTTCACAGACGTTTATACTGTAGAGTCATGGAAATAAAAAAAATCAATTTTTCCCAAATAAATCTTTTTAGCGTCAAATTTTGCATTTACATAAGGGTAAAAGGAGAAATTGTGCCATACAATTTGTTGTGCAATTTCTCCTGAGTACGCCGACACCCAATATGTGGAGGAAAACAACTGTTTGGGCACACGGCAGGGCTTGGAAGGTAAGGAGCCCATTTGACTTTTGGAATGCAAAAATTTGATGTAATAATTAGCGGACACCATGTCGCATTTGAAGAGCCCCTGATGTGCCTAAACAGTGAAAACCTCACACAAAGTGACACCATATTGAAAACTAGACCCCGTTGAGACCTTATCTAGATGTGTACTGAGCACCTTGAACCCCCAGGTGCTTCACAGAAGTTTATAACGGTAAGCTGTGAAAATAAAAAAAATCACAGTTTTCCCACAAAATTTTTATTAGCTATGAGTTTTGCATTTTGACAAGGGCAAAAGGAGAAAATGGACCCCAAAGTTTGTTGTGCAATTTCTCCTAAGTTCAGTGATACACCACATGTAGTATAATTATTGACATATTACTGTGTAGATTTTATTGCACATGTTTGAGGGTGCCATGTTACATTGACAGAGCCCTTGAGGTACCAGAACAGCAGAACCCCCATAATGACCCCATTTTACCAATTAAACCTCTCAATGAATTTATCTAGGGGTACAGTGATTATATTGACACTACAGGTGTGTCTCAAACTTTTATACCATTGAGCATTAAAGAAAAAATAATTTACATTTTTGCCACCAAGATTGTGTTTTAGCCCCAAGTTTTATATTTTCACACTGGGAAATGGGTAAAAATGGCACGAGAATGTGTCCCAAAATTTCTGCTAATTGTAGCAATACCCCATATGTGATTATACAGTACTACTTTGCCATGCGAGTGACTCGGGAGGGACAGAGCGCAGATTTTCCTAGTCTAGTTTGTGGATTCCATATAAAGAGCCCCTAAGTGTTCGAAAAGCAGAATCCCGCCTCAAGTGACCCCATTTTGGAAATTATAACCCTTTGGGAATTTATCTACAGATGTAGTGACTATATTGACTCCATGGGTGTTTTCCAGAAACAAGCAGCAGTAGATGTTGCTGAATGAAAATTTCAAACTGCTGTTGTAGTGACCAGTACGTTGTAGAGACCAGTATGTTGTAGTGACCATTTCCTTATTAGTGACCAGTACATTATGCCCAGCCCGTGCTTCTGGAGAGACGCACCTGTTAATTAGGTGGGCTCTCTTCACTACAGAAATGCTAAACAAGTGGGCGCTATATGTGGTTTAGGCACACTGGGGCTCAGAAGGGAGGGGGGCATTTGGTTTTGGGAAAGGAGTATTTGGTGAATTTCTTTTGGCGGGTGAGGAGCCTTTTTGCTTTTCCAGAGCCTTTGTGCTACCAGTAACGTGGAAGCACCCTAAATTTCTGTTAACAGATGATAGATCTGAGTGTGGAACATTTTACATAACATTTGGGATCACAGTTATCCGGAGTTCTACGCTGACCACTTACTTTGTGGTTTCCATTTAAATCTCTGAGTGACATGATTCAGATGAAACCCCAATGGATCCATTCACTATAGTGAGGCAGCAGAGTTACTCTGGACTCCGTCTGGCCTCTGTTTAGTGGTGTCCTTCTTTTCAGAAGTGCATAAAACTGTGGCCGACGGCACTTTTTTGCAATCCTAAAAAGACGGCCGCCGCTGGATCGCAGGTCATACGGCATCCACAGTGCCTCCATCTTCCTCATTATAGGGAATCTTCAGCCAGAGGTTCTGTCTGAATCACGTATTTCAGAGATTTACATGGAAACCCCATTGTAAGCAGTCATCGCAGAGCACAGGATAAATGTACCCCAAGCCTTTCTGCGATCTTTGGGAGGCAGAATGAAAAAATCAAACAGCATGTGAAGAATTGGTTTTATTTATTTTTATGCCGTTCCTCGTGCGGGATAAGTGATTAGGCGACTTTATTCTTCTTGTCGGTGCGAGTACAGCGATTCCAGACTTATATGGGGTTTTCATGTTTGGCTGTTGTCATACACTAAAAGATGCTTTTTATTGCAAAAACTAGTTTTTGCATTACCATATTTTGAGCACATGACATTTTCGGGTGCATGACATTTTTCGATCGCTTTCTACTGTATTCCGATTTTTGGGAGACAGAATGAACGAAAACAAGAAATTCAGGAATTACTTTTTTTTTTATACCGTTTCCCGTGTGGTAAAATTGGTAAGGCAGCTTTATTTTTCGGGTCAGTACGATTACAGCTATACCTCATTTATATGTTTTTTATTTTTGGCGCTTTTACACAATAAAAACTATGTTATAGAAAACAATTATTTTTGCATCGCTTTATTCTGAGAGATATAACTTTTTTAATTTTCTGCTGGTAGAGCCGTATTGCGGCTTGTTTTTTGTGGGACAAGATGTCGTTTTCAGCTGTACCATTTTTATTACATCCGTCTCTTTGATCGCATTTTATTGCACTTTTTGTTCGGCGGTATGATGATAAAGCATTGTTTTTTGCCTTGTTTTTTTTTTTTTTTTATGGTATTCACTGAAGAGGTTAACTGAAGAGGTAACTAGTGGAAAAGTTTTATAGAGCAGGTCATTACGGATGCAGCGATACCAAATATGTGTACTTTTATTGTTTTTATTTATTTACATAAATGTATTTATTGGAAAAATATTTATTTTTTTCTTTATTTAGGGATTTTTTATAAACTATTTTTACACTTTATAATATTTTTTTTACTTTTTTACATTGTCCCAGTATGGGACATCACTATATATTGTCATATCGCTGATTTGACACTGCACTGCAGAATATCAGATCAGCCATCTGACAGGCAGGGAAGGAGGCTTGCTGCTCTCAGCAGGCGCTCACAAGCCACCCCTCCCTGCAGGACCTGGAAGGACCTGCAGCCATCTTGGGGCCTGGGGTCTCCATTAAGACCACCAGAGCAATGCGATCACATCGCTATGTCCTGGTGGGAGCGCTCATGAGGCCCCCTCCCTGCACGATGCTTCTCTATGCCGCTGTCACTACTGACTGCGGCATCAGAGGGGCTAAATGCCCATGATCTATGTTGGCACTTTGGTGGTGTCTGCCAATAATTTTTGGAATGTGAACACTCCTGGTTGGGTGTCCATCTGCCCTATTGGATGTAGCAAAAGACCTGTCGGTCCTTATTATACTATTTCTCCTGTGGTGAAATTGTTGCCATTTATGTGGTGTAAGGCCCTCATTTCTTTAAATGTGAACACTCCTTGTTGAGTGTTCATCTGCTGCATTGGGTGTCGTGGAAGAACTGTTGGTCCCTATTATACTAGTTCGACTGTTGTGAAATTGATGCCACTTCTGTGGTGTAAGGCCCTAATTTCTTTAAATGTGAACACTCCTGGTTGGGTGTCCATCTGCTGTATTGGGAGTAGTGAAAAATCTGTCAGTCCCTATTTTACTATTTCTACTGTGGTGAAATTGATGCCACTTTGGTGATGTCTGTGGATCGGCCGCCAGGTCAGTGGGTTACTCGGTACCGGGCCGGTGTCTTAAAGGGATGTGTCACGGCAGCAGTGACCCGGTCTGTGGCCCAGGGCTTCCAATAAAAGGGGAATATTTACAGGGGATGATAGATGCCACCTGTGGTTTCTGGTCAGCGGTGACCAGCGCTGCAGTGTAGATACTCTGGGACAGATGGTGTGATGCAGCAGAGTTGGAATAGTTTCCCACAGGTGAAGCTTGTTGTCCCGGGCAGAGATATGTGGTAGATGGCAAAGATGTAGTAGTGTTGGATCGGTATCGCAGGAATGAATAGAGGACACAGCTGGGTGCAGTTTCCAAAGCTTTACTCACAGTTCTGGCTGCAGCACAGATGCCCGCTTGGCACAGTGTCCTCCAGGTGAGGGGCTCAGCAAACTCCCAGCTAGATCGGGGTACACCTTTCCAGGACTCCTTTCAATGTGTTCCTTTTTCTGTCGTCTCATTTGTTGTCCTACTCGCCTCTCCTTCCTGTCCTACACCTTGCAATCAGTGTCCCAAGCCAGTAGCCGCGGACCTTGGCTGATAACGTCATTTCTGCATTTCCTTGCTCCCTTATGGCTACCTTTTCGGAGAAGATAATTGTGGTTCAGTAACTGAGGCACCTAGAGATGCCACTGACTCCGGCTTGCTAGCTGAGTCTTAAAGTTCTCCACTAGGCTAAGGGCCGGTGTCCCTTCTGCTGCGACTTGGTCCCTCCACAATTGGATTGGGCCCCACGGATGGATCACTCACTATCCGTGCCCCTAGGACTCCTTCTTCTGTCTTCCAGAAGCTTCTCTCTCTCTGTTCCTTCTTATCTAACTTTCTCCGCCTGGGGACGAGCTGCTACCAGCTCTAGGTCCCCTCACAAAATGTCTACAGTCTCTTTCCTTCTGCAGCTCCTCCTGACAGGGAGCTGCTTCACCACACGTCTGTTACTTTCACTTTCTCCTCACGTCTCTCTCACCTTCACTTCCCGTCCTTCTTGCTTTCTCCACCTACCGCCCATGCACTCTTTCCCTCCTTACCTGAGAGCTGGGTATCACACCTCTGGATGAGGTGCAATACCTCTGTGGCGACTGAATCCTCAGGGGTGTCACATCTGCCAATAATTTTTGGAAATGTGAACACTCCTGGTTGGGTGTCCATCTGCTGTACTGGGTGTAGTGAAAGACCTGTCTGTCCCTATTATACCATTTTTACTGTGGTGAAATTGATGCCACTCTGTGGTGTCTGCCAATCATTTTTGGAAATGTGAACACTCCTGGTTGGGTGTCCATTTGCTGTACTGGGTGTAGTGAAAGACCTGTCGGTCCCTATTATACTATTTCTACTGTGGTGAAATTGATGCCACTTCTGTGGTGTAAGGCCCTCATTTCTTTAAATGTGAACACTCCTTGTTGGGTGTCCATCTGCTGTATTGGGTGAAGTGGAAGACCTGTTGGTCCCTATTATACTATTTCTACTGTGGTGAAATTAATGCCACTTTGATGGTGTCTGCCAATAGTTTTGGGAAATGTGAACACTCCTGGTTGGGTCTCCTTAATGCTTGTTGCCTGTAGCAGTAGGCCTCCGACTCCATTAGGCCTCCATTGCTTTGGACATTTTTCTGCCATTGGCAGTCTACAAAACTGATTTTTGTGCCACCTGAGTATGGGTCAGCATGAAATCAGGTAGAGGTGTTTTATGTGGTATCAGTGCTCCCAGCAAAGGAACCCTACACTGATTCCTCACCCACCTCGTCTGTGACGTTCAATTGAAAGCTGTAAATGCTGCCCCAGACCCGACACCTCATGCCTGGCTGATTGCTGCAATGCCATGCTAAAATCTGTACTGTGGGTGAATTGGGGTCCTTTTCCTGGTGTCTGTCCCGCATTTTATGTGTTTTGGCAGCATTTCAGGCTGTTATACAGTGGTGGCCAAAAGTATTGGCACCCCTGCAATTCTGTCAGATAATACTCAGTTTCTTCCTGAAAATGATTGCAATCACAAATTATTTGCTATTTTTATCTTCATTTAATTTGCTTGCAAGGAAAAACACAAAAGAGAATGAAGCAAAAATCAAATCCTTGATCATTTCACACAAAACTCCAAAAATGGGCCTAACCAAAGTATTGCCACCCTCAGCCTAATACTTGGTTGCACAACCTTTAGCCAAAAGAATTGCGAACAACCGCTTCTGGTAACTATCAATGAGTTTCTTACAATGCTCTGCTGGAATTGTAGACCATTTTCTTTGGCAAACTGCTCCAGGTCCCTGATATTTGAAGGGTGCCTTCTCCAAACTGACATTTTGAGATCTCTCCACAGGTGTTCTATATGATTCAGGTCTGGACTCATTGCTGGCCCCTTTGAAGTCTCCAGTGCTTTCTCTCAAACCATTTTATAGTGCTTTTGGAAGTGTGTTTTGGGTCATTGTCCTGCTGGAAGACCCATGACCTCTGAGGGAGACCCAGCTTTCTCACACTGGGCCCTACATTGTGCTGCAAAATTTGTTGGTAGTCTTCAGACTTCATAATGCCATGCACACGGTCAAGCAGTCCAGTGCCGAGGCAGCAAAGCAACCCCAAAACATCAGGGAACCTCCGCCATGTTTGACTGTAGGGACCGTGTTCTTTTCTTTGAATGCCTTTTTTTTTTCCTGTACACTCTATGTTAATGTTTTTTCCCAAAAAGCTCGACTTTTGTCTCATCTGACCACAGAACATTCTTCCAAAACGTTTTAGGCTTTCTCAGGTAAGTTTTGGCAAACTCCAGACTGGCTTTTTTATGTCTCGGGGTAAGAAGTGGGGTCTTCCTGGGTATCCTACCATACAGTCCCTTTTCATTCAGACGCCGACAGATAGTACGGGTTGACACTGTTGTACCCTCGGACTGCAGGGCAGCTTGAACTTGTTTGGATGTTAGTCGAGGTTCTTTATCCACCTCCGCACAATCTTGCGCTGAAATCTCTCGTCAATTTTTCTTTTCCTTCCACATCTAGGGAGGTTAGCCACAGTGCCATGGGCTTTAAACTTCTTGATAACACTGCGCACGGAAGACACAGGAACATTCACATCTTTGGAGATGGACTTGTAACCTTGAGATTGCTCATGCTTCCTCACAATTTGGTTTCTCAAGTCCTTAGACAGTTCTTTGGTCTTCTTTCTCCATGCTCAATGTGGTACACACAAGGACACAGGACAGAGGTTGGGTCAACTTTAATCCATGTTAACTGGCTGCAAGTGTGATTTAGTTATTGCCAACACCTGTTAGGTGCCACAGGTAAGTTACAGGTGCTGGTGATTACACGAATTCGAGAAGCATCACATGATTTTTCAAACAGTGCCAATACTTTTGTCCACTCCCTTTTTTAGGTTTGGTGTGGAATTATATCCAATTTGGCTTTAGGTCAATTTTTTTTTGTGTTTTTTTCAGTGAGGACAAATTAAATGAAGATAATAATACCAAAGAATTTGTTTTTGCAATCATTTTCAGGAAGAAACTGAGTATTATCTGACAGAATTGCAGGGGTGCCAATACTTTTGGCCACCACTGTAAGGTGTTGTGCATGCGTTTGTTTTTGCCTCCCATTGACGAGAATGACGTTCGGTTATGTTCGCAGAATATTTGACGAATTAATCGGCGAATATTGCAAATTCGGCAATCGTAATCCGAATCGAACTTTGAAATATTCACTCATCTCTATTTGTCACACATATGTTTCAGACCACCAAATATACTTAAATGATAAACAAAGATAAAACAAGCAAACACAAAATACAGTTTTTAAATTAAAGGTTTTTATTATTAAGGGAAAAAGAAATCCAAACCTACTGGTGTTGTGAATGGACTTGAAATGAGTTCTGAGCAGAGGCTCCCTCTGGTGGTTACAAGCGGTACTGGACTGTCCAGTGAAGATTGTGAGGATTGGGAATCAGGTGTTACTGACTGGTCTTATATAAGGGAGTCGCCTTCCCATCAGGGTTGCCGGTGATCAATTGTTCTGGTCTCAATCCTTGATTCCTGTTTCCTTTGTAGCCTGCTGTGTCGTGTCTGCATCTCCTGCTAACAGATAAGACATTTTCTTCTTTTTGTGCTTTATTTTTGCATTTTGTCCTGCACTTCTGTGGGGGCCTTCAGGGTCCCCTCGGGGGGCTTTTGCCCTCTCAGTTTAGTTCAGCCACTGATGTTTGTACATTTGCTTTTTCCAGTTTTTTCAGTGGCTGCTATTTTGATTTTGTTACACCAGAGAACTAATTTAGGTGGTAGAGGTCGTGTGATCTCAGGTGTTTTTGAAATTAGTAAAGTTGGTGCTTTTCAGGGTTTTTTGGGATTGCAGTAAGTGCCCTTCCTATCCTTTTCTATTTAGGTAGTTTGGGCCCCAACGTCATACTATTTTCTTTCTGTGTCAGTATTTCTTCTTGTCTAACCGCCATTACATGTTTGGGGGCTTTCTGTGTTCTTTGGGGATCTGCTCCGGGGCAGATAGCTTTCCTTTTTCTATCTTTAGGTGTAGTTAGTTTCTCAGGCTGTGACGAGGCGTCTAGGACCAACGTAGGAACGCTCCACGGCTGCCTCTAGTTGTGGTGGTTAGTCAGGGTACTGCAATCTCATAGATTCCAACTGCTCTGGTGTATTGCCTTTTTTACCTGCACTCCTCAGCTACCGAAACATAACATACTGGGCCCTGTGTGAAAAAGTGATTGCCCCTGCCCCCTTAAAACATAAACATATATATATATTACGGTAGATTGGCTTACTTGGCTGCTCGTAGAGGTAGGCACTTGAACGCTGTCTCTTTCTGGCCCAATGGAAAGCAAAACAAAAACAAATGGTACAGTTTCTGTTGCTGCGGGGATCTGCCCACTCAGGAAACAAACATAAAAATGTTCAACTTTCCTCATTCTCTGACCCAGTACTGCAACTCCCATCTCCAGGCACACCCAACACTAAATAAGCCAGAAGGCTGTGTATTTATTCTCTGGACTCCAGCCTGGGATGAAGATATGATGAATAGCCTCCTATACACTCTTCAGCTGTTCATTAAACCTAGTTCTAAACATGGTCAATTAACCCCTCTCAGCACTTAGTGTGCTGAAGCATTTTTCTAGGTTCATATCACTGAAGCTAATATCCTCAGTGATACATAGCTCCCATCCAGTACTTTTCCAGTGTATACCCACCCCCTTGACCAATGCTGAGGGTTTTGGCACCTTCAGTCAACAGACAGGGAAGTGTTATGTTTAGGTAGCTGAGGAGGCAGCCTAACACCAGAGAGGTTGGAAACGAATAGGTTGCAGACCCCTAAACTAACCGCACAACTAGAAGCAGCCGTGGGATGTTCCTACGGAGCCCTAGATGCCTCGTCACAGCCGGAGAGATAGCTATCCCTGAAGATGGAAAGAGGAAAGCTAACTGCCCGGAGTAGACCCCAAAAGAATAGGAAGCCCCCAGACATATAATGGCGGTTAGACAAGATGAAAATACGAACACAGACAGAAAATAGATTGAGCAAACGCTGGGGTCCAAATCTGTCTAGATAGGACCGCACAGGAGAGAATACTGTCTGCAACCCAGAAAAACCCTAGGAAAAACTCCAACACTTCTGAATCCAAAAATACTGAGACCACACGGTCTCGACAACCTATATCAGATCTCTGGTGTGGACACGTAGCAACTCAGCAGTAAAATATCTCATGAACTGAGCAAATTAACAAATACAAAAAAACGAACGGAGACCAGCCAAAGCCCCCAAAGGGGACCCGACTGAAGACAAAAAGCAATGCAGCAAAAAGCAAGGAATTCAAACCACAGTAAAAAAAAAACTGAGACTTATCTGAATGCAAGCAGGAGACAGCAGAAAAGCAAGCTGAATTCCAACCTAGACCAGGAAGAACAATTGATCACCGGTGAGGATCATGGGAGGTCAGCTCACTTATATCAGGCCAGTCAGTACCACCTGACAACCACTCGTCCACTGCAGGTGTAGGACTCTTGGTGTTCAACATAGGTTCAATAACCTCAGCAACCACCAGAGGGAGCTTCAGCTCCGAAGTCGTCTCCAATATGTTCACAACAGTACCCTCCCTTGAGGAGGGGTCACCGAACCCTCACTTGTGCCACCAGGATGATCGGGATGAGCTCGGTGATAGGCACGGACCAGTCTTTCAGCATGAATGTCAGAAGCAAACACCCAAGAATTGTCCTCCTGACCATAGCCTTTCCACTTCACCAAGTACTGGAGT
>JARQOD010009532.1:0-30965 GCA_033576555.1 Oophaga sylvatica
AAAATGGGGAATACATTTCGAACATGTTTCACATGAGTCCCAGTTTTTGGAAAAAATAAGATATCACCAAAATAAAAAATCAGAAATTTATCCCAAATCCCGAAAAATGTCATTCATGAAGAGGGGAAGACAAAGGGGAGCTAATTGACCCAAGGGCATCACAAGACTCAAAATGCCCCTCGGGGGGTTAAATGCCTTTTTCCATTCAGCCCGTCTTATGCGAAAAGGTTATATGCCCCCCTGGGTCAGCTTGGAAACCCCAAGTAGCGTTTTTCACCCTGAAAAGAGGTAAAAAAAAGGGTAACGGGATTGATTTTCCAGTAATATTTTCAAAAGACATAATCAATACACGTTTTAAAATGAACCCCTTTTTGGCCAAAAAAAAAAAAACCCCCCTAAGGGTGAAGAGGAGGTCGATAGACCTTTCTCCAATACCCTTTTGATAAAACCGCATAGCGTCATGTTCAGGTACAAAATTTTAAAAAGGCCCCCTTTAGGGAATTTACTACCACACAATTATAGCGCAGAAAAGCTCCTGGGGGGAGGAAGGGGATGCAATTTACTTTCGCTAAATACATCAAAAATCAATCAAAATCAGAACATCCTGAGCCGGGGGGGGCAGAAAAAAGGGGATTTTTGGTTTAACACATTGGCAGCCCCAACTGGTACAGACAAGTTTTCCCAATCCAAAACAGGATATGAACTGTAACCAAGGAAACCCCCCAGCACAAAATGTCATGCAGATTAAAAACCCAAAAAAATTTGCAGCTCTCCTGATGACATTTAAACCCTCTTATCACCTGAGTAGAAACGGGGGTTTATTCTCAAAAAGGGGGGTAAATCATTCCCAGGGGAAAAATTTTCTGGGGGGGGAACAAGGGAAACCCACAACTTTGCAAAATCAAAATCCATCGTTAAAGCTGCTCCGAATCAAAAAAGCCTAGCAAAAATGAGGACAAGAGCAACAATAACATTAAAAAAACTTATCTGAACCTACCCAAGACAACTGAGCGTGCAAAACGTCTTCCCGTTTTGGGCAGACTGAAATAGCATGAGAGGCATCACCACAGTAGAAACAAAACCCCTTTTGCGCTTTCAAAACTCAGACGTTTTTTCCCCAAAACCACTCTATCACACGCATGGATTCAGAAGCGGTTTCAAAGGGAAAACCTATTCCACGCATACTTCTCCGCTCCCCAAAAAACTCTTCTTTTGAATCGCTAATGACATAGAACTTAGCCGGGGGGGAGGGGGAATCCCACCATAACACCTTTTTTTTTATCTGACACCCCCCTTCCAAAAAAAGGCGCCAAAGCGTCTCTTCCATTGGTGGGGACTGCCACCTACGAATCCTGACATTAAAACTCACGTCATCAAGCCCCTATTTAATCCAACAAGGTTTTTTCGCTTAATCAGTGATTTTAGCTCATGTACAATAACCCAAGGCCAAAAAAAATGCTCAACATCACTCAAAAAGATCCCCATTTTCAGGAAAAAGCCCAACCCCTGAGGATCCCCCGGCGGGGAAGAATAAAAATTTAACCTGCTGCGCTGTGTTCCCTGAGGACTTAGATTTTAAGGAAAAAAAAAATTTAAAATTTTTTTTTAAAAAATTAAAAAATTTTGGCTCGATCCCCCAAAAACAAATCTGGCAGGGAATCCGGGGTTCCCAAGGGGCAACCAGCAAAAAAAGGTAGCAATACTCCAACCTCAGGGAAAAGCTGCCCCACACGACCAACAACGGCAAACTCCATTGAAAAAAAAAATTCTCCCCACACCCAGAATACAGGGGGAAAAAAAAAAAAAAAATGCAACAAACAAAAAATTTCTCTGACAACTCTGACAACTTACAATTTTTTCCCCCTTTGTGAGTCCATTCAATTTTTTGGGGGCCGGGGGTACAGTTAGTTACGGTACTGAGAGTGCAGGTAAAAAGGAAATACACCAGAGCAGTTGGGGAACATGAGAAATTCAGTACCCTACTAACCACCACAACAGAGGCAGCCGGAGCGTTCCCCACTTTTGGCCCCGACGCCTCGAAAACACCCGAAAAAAAAACTACACCAAAGATAGAAAGAGGGGAAAACTATCTCCCGGGAGAATCCCCAAAGAACAAGAAACCCCCCAAAATGAAAGGCGGTTAAAAAAAGAGGAAATACTGACACAGACAAAAATAGTATAGCAAACGTTGGGGGCCAAAATACCTAAAAAAAAGGGTAGGAAGGGCACTTACTGCAATCCCAAAAAAACCCCGAAAAGCACCAACTCTACAATTTCAAAAAAACCCGAGATCACACACCTCACCACCAAATTAGTTTTTTCTGGTGTAAAAAAATCAAAACACAGCCACTGAAAAAACGGAAAAAGAAAAGTACAAACATCAGGCTGAACTAAACTAGGGGGCAAAAGCCCCCGGGGGGACCCTGAAGGGCCCCCCCAAAGTGCGGGGCAAAATGCAAAAACAAGCACAAAAAAAAAAGAAAAAAATGTCTTATCTTTTACAGAGATGCAGACACGCCAAACAGCACAAAGGGAAAAAGGAAAACAAGGTTTTAGACCAAAAATTTATCACCGGCAACCCTGAGGGGGAAGGGGAGCCCTTATATAAGACCACCCCTAACACCTTTTCCCAATCCTCAAAATCTTCACTGGACATCCAGTACCCTTGTAACCACCAAGGGACCTCTGCTCAAAACAAAATTTTAAGTCCTTCACAACAGGGGGGTAAAAAGCTACTGTCCCTGGTTGTCTAAAAAATCCTGACGTGTTGACCGCGGGGATAAAACAGTTCTTTAAAAGACAGCTCTACAATGGGGAAATTCCTTAAAGTTAAGGAACTCGTAAGGGGTCCCACGCCCCCGGACCATGATCCCCCCATACAGGCCCCCCAAAACCCCAGGGGCTGGTTCTGTGGTTTTTGACTCGGGATATGTATTTTCCCAGGAACCCCGATTGTAATTAATTTGCTGACCCCCAACTTAAGGTTTAGGGAAAGGGGGTAAAGTTATTTTTCCCATCAGGGGCCCCGGGTCCTGTCGTTATCCAGGAACCCTCTGCAGAGTTCTGGTGTGGAGCTGGGCCCATCTGACAGCGGGAAATTTCAAGCTTTAAGAGCCAAAAGGGACAGGCATGTCTGAGAGTCATAGTTGGCCTTTCACTGCTCGACACACCGTTGGCGAATTGGACAACTGTTAGTTGGCAAATGACATCTTGAAACTCTGAGTCAAGATAAGCCCAAAGAATTTGCTGGACCCTAAAGGGGTTGAAAAACAACTTTTCCCCGATTTATCAACCGCCTAAGTGTTCTAGATGGATATAGATTTTCCAATTGAGACCTGCAATGGTCGCAAGGTTCCAATAATCAAGAAGTCTCAAATATGGTACAGTCAAGATGTCATACTCTCTTAGATGGCCATTACTTCAGAAACCAACTTGTGAATACCCAAGGGGCCATTGAGAGCCCAAAGGGAAAAGCTTTAAATTGAAAGTGAAGGATTACCCCACTCATGGAAACTCCACCCTCAAAAACCGTTGTGATCCCAAAAAAGGTACATGGTGTACCGTCTTTAAATAAAAAACCACCATAAAACATTTTGAAACGATAACTTTATTGCTCAGCCAAATCCCAAATTTTAAAGGGTCAGCTACCAAAATTTTTTCGACCCTGCAGATTAATGATGGTTCGATAACAATTATCTGGCTTCTTTACCAGAAATAAGGTAAGTAAAACCCTTTACCCTACTCTAACGCTGGTACCGGTAATAGAATTTTTTTTGCGGCCAAATCTGTTATCTCCTTTTTTCTAGGGCCAATTGTTGATTTTAGAGGAGCGTTAATTATCCTAAATTTATCCCCAGGGACTGAACTAAGTCCAGCTTCAACCTGCTAAAAAACCCCTCGCACCCAAGCTGTTGGTGATTTTGCCCCAGGATAGATAATGCGTTTGACAGTCTACCCCTACGGGGGTTGCAGCATTGACGGGGTCTTTTCCGTTCTCCAAAGAACTCCCGAACAAGAACCCCGTCCCTTTTTCTTCCTGTCTTCCCATTTGGGACAGTCTCTAGTCGGCCTTCTCTGACCAAAGTTCCTCCTATTAAACGGCCGTTGATATGATGAGGACCTGGGCTGTAAATTTCTTTTTCTCGTCACTTGCTTTTCCAACAGCTCGTCTAGGACAGGCCCAAATAGATATTCTCCCTCACAGGGTATGCGCACATTTTGGACTTTCGTTTGTATGTCGCTTGGCCAGCTTTAAGCCACATGCCCTGCGGGACGCATTGGAGAGGCTTGCTGCCCTACTGCCATTCTGACGGAATCTATTGAGGCCCCGAGAAAAAAAGCTCGCCCCCTGTATTGTTGATGGGGCACCTAAGATTGAGTCTGGGGAAACCCCCCTCATTCAGCTGATTCTCTAATTGTCCAGCCAGACCATCACAGATCTGGCCATACACTTGAGCCACTGCGGCCTTAAGGAACCTGCCGCCATCTCCCGTTCCTTTAAAAAATGAGTCCTGCTTTCCTATCCAGGGGATCCTTAAGGGCCCCCATATCCTCGAAGGGTAAGGCAGATTTTTTCAAAGCTTTGGCAGCTGCGGCATCTAACTTGGGCGCTTTATCCCAAACACTAGTATCTGGCTCATCGAAGGATATCTTCGTTTAAGGCTGGTGGTAATGGGCCTTTTCTTTTCCGTTTCCTCCATTCGTGGAGGATTAGATCCTGATTTTCTTATTCAAGGGAAAAGCCCTTCGCTTTCTTTGATCCAAACCCTTGAACATCATATCCTCTACTGACATTTTCTGGTTTGGCCTCCGCTATCCCATCGTACCCCTGACTGCTTTCACTAGTTTGTTCCAACGGTCTAGGGGCAGACAGAAGCGGCTGGAGTCCTCGTCCGACGGGAAGCCGAACGGATGGTTCAGGGGATTCCTCATCTCTCCAGTCTACAGAATGAGTCTGATTCTGGAATATCTTTCTGGCTTGGGACTTCTGCAGGTGTCATTGATCTTAGGAAATCCCTTACTTCGGACCTGATGAGGTCCTTCAGATTAGGGTAAAGTTGGGTGTCTCCTCCGCCACCTGAGGAAAATACCAAACGGGGAAGTCTAGACTGCTTTTTCCTAGAGCTACTCCCCCTTCCCCTTGCTTGAGACCTTACCGTCTGCTGTATAACAGGGGGGGCATAACTTTTTTGGACAATCGTCCGGAAGGGGGCATCCACAGAAGGTGCATTCCCTGTGTCTTGATTTGTCTGTGCTTTCTTCCCCTAGAATGATAGTATAATGGGAGTCCCGTCACTGAGTGAACTTTCACGAAGATCACTTACCAGTGTCTGCAGAAAAATAGGTACCGGAATCTGAAGGAGAGAAGATCTGGATGAAGCCGTCCCCCAACTGGAAGAAAAGCTTTCCGACCTGACAGGTTCCAGTTGGTGTCCCGGGCTTTCTGACGATTCTGGGATGCCTGGGACTCCTGGGATTTTTTTTTCACTGCAGATTGCTCTGGGGCTTCATCCGGCTGCATAGGTTGCAGCTGCTCATCCTCCATTATGAAAGAAATCGGCCAGAAGCATGGGTCCCCCCTGCTTGGCTGCCTTATATCTCCCTCCATCCGGTTCATGACAGCTATGCTCCCCCCCCCGCCTCCCCCCCCCAGCATCCCCTGTCCTGTGTTGTCCATACAGGGCTCCTGTCTCCCATCTTTTGGAGTCGCACATGCTCAGTAGGACCGTCGGCGCTTGTGACCTGAAGTGACCGCCGGCTCCGCCCCCAGACGTCACACGGGCCAAGATGGCGCCTCCCAGCATCGCAGCACTCAGGGGAAAAACCATGCCGGCACCGAGACTCCGGGTTGCCGCTACAATGCAGCGGTAAGTTTCTGACAGCGGGGACCGTCGCTCACCGTACCACGCACAGCGCCGCAGCACAGCCGGCACAGGAGACCATACAGGCCCCCCCGGCGCTCACCCCCGGGGAGCACCCCGAGGTTACCGAGGAGAGGAACACCACATCATAAGCGCCGCCAGGACCGTGAGATTGTTTTCAGGGAGGCTGGGGGGTATACTTACCCCGGCATTACTATCTCCGGAGGCAGCGATCCTCCGGACCCTGCCCCCTGCTGTCCGTCTACAGCCGTGCTGACCAGCCAGGAGCACCGTGGCGCCTCAGGATCACCACACCGCCGAGTTAGGAGACCCCCCCCCCGCTACCTAGCCGACCGGCCGGGCCTGGGATGTCTTCATTCATCTGTAGGATCCGTCTCCAGGAACAGGAAACCAACTGATGTTGTGAGGGAGCCGCCCTTTTTGTATCTGTGGTTTCCTGATCCTGAAGGGCGGATCCCTCTCTCGTGGTGCTGTCATGGTAGTCCGAATAAATATAGCTATACACCCCTCCAGGGCACCATTCCAGCAATGTCAACGCCTGCTATCCTAGGGCTCGCATTGTCACGTGAGCCCTGCAGCCATCAGTGGCTGCTTCATGTTACTTCTTCTGGAAGCAATGACACCCAGAAGATATCGAGAGCTTCTGCTGCTCTGACTTTCTAATGATGTCTGATTTGTCTGACGGAGGGGGAGAGTGAAGTGGCTGCTGATTGCGTCAAGGCTCATGTGACATAACAATGTCACACAAGAGCAGGTGCCGACATCAATGGAACGGTGCTCACACAGGAAGCGGTATAGGCTGTTATTATTTTACCGTGTAGTGGACAACCCCTTTAAGGCCAGTTCAGATGGCCATACTAAAGCTAGGCAAATTGTGATTGGCTCTTCTCACGTTTTGACCATTGTTACTTCTTGAAAACTCATCCATATTCCCTGGCATTCGGCTGTATTGGAAGCGTGTGCTCTCAGTGTTCGGTCCATGGCACGCATGGATAGCACACGCCTGTATAATGCACTGGTCTGAACAAGCCTTACAATCGTGATTACACAACCATCTGTGGATTTTCATATAATGCAGCAGCTCATCAATGTTATGATCTGCTACAAGCACTAAGGAAAGATGGGAATTCTGTCCCTACAAAGAACTAAGCTGGATCCCTACGATGTAACGGGGAACCTGATCCTGCGACCAGACCCGCTAAAGTCCTCAGCTAGTCTGAACGAAGACCTATAGTTGCGAGGAAGGAATCCCACAAGATCTAGGGACTGGGAGAAAAGTGGACACCTCCTAACAGAAATTGTAGCAGGGAAAATTAAACAGAAAACAAATTACTTAGAATCCTAAGATCAAGCAAAACTGACTGAGTAAGGCTCCTAAGCACCCGGCTAGCTTAAGAGTAGATAATAAAATGAAGTCCAGCAAAGCCAGAAGGGCGGAGCCAGACTAAATAGGGAAAAAAGGTCATGTGACCAGCAAACTGAAAAACTAACAAGAGGGTTCTAACAGTACCCTCCCTTCTAAGAGGATCCTCCGGATCCCCTAGGACTTAGGCTTATCCGGAAACCTCTTGTGAACGCTCTGACAAGTCTAGATGCAGAAAATATCATCCGCCCTCACCCATGAGTTTATCCTCGGGTCCAAAACCCTTCCAAGCGACGAGGTACTGCAAACTCCCTCTAACCGTCTAGAATTTAGGATGCGAGAAATCTCATATTGCCCGTCCTCCACCACCAGGGAACAGTGGCCGAGACGTCTCCATCTGAGACCTCAGCTTTTTTCAAGAGAGAAACATGAAACACCGGATTAATCTTCCAGGAGGTAGAAGCTCCAACTTAACAGCAGATTGGTTAATAACCAAGCACCTTAAAGGGCCCCACAAACTTTAGACCCAATTTTCTTAGACGGGAAACCTCAAGCGCAGATTCTTAGAGGACAACCAAACCATGTCCCAATAGCAAACAAAACCTCTTGTCGTTTTCTATCAAAATACACTTTGGATCTTTTGTTAGCCTCCTGAAGATTACCACGCACATCAGTCCAAACTCTCTCCAAAACACCAGAAAAATTCTCCTCTTCAGGTACAGCCGATCCAACTTGGAAAATGACCCAAACGACGGATGTCTCCCAGTACAACAAAAAAAGGCGAACAACCAGCAGAAGCGGATGTATGGTTGTTTAAGAGCAAACTCAGCAAGTGGCAAAAACTTAGACCACCCCTCTTGATTATCATCACAAAACAACGCAAGAACTGCTCAACATCCTGGTTTTTCCTTTCTGTCTGGGTATTAGACTCAGGATGATATCCGGATGAAAACGACAAATGAACTCCCAACCTGTCACAAAGGCCGCCAAAAACGAACCACAAACTGAGATCCCCTATCGGAAACAATGTCAGTAGGAACGCCATGTAGTCTGACAATTTCCTTGACAAAGGCCCTAGCGAGAGCTTAGCGCAGGGCAGTTTGATGAAAGGAACCAAGTGACACATCTTCTAAAACCGACCACGACCACCCAGATGACATTGAAACCCTCAGAGGGGGGAAGGTCATAATAAAGTCCATATCCAAAGTGTCCAAGGTGCACTAGGGACCTCCAGAGGGCAAAGCAACCCCGCAGCAGAGTATGAGAAGACTTAGATCTAGCCCCACACCGTGCATTGACGCACCCACTTAATGACTTCCTTCTGCCATCCAGGCCACCAAAAGCTGCGACCCACATGTCTCTTGGTCTCAGAGATTCCAGATGACCTGCCAACCGAAAGTCATGAATTCAACAAACAAATCTCTCCTAGGGTACCAGGCACAAACAACCTCCCATGCGTGTGTTAGATGGGGCATTCTCCTGTGCTTTAAGAATCTCATCTTCCAACGCAGAGTCCAAAACAGCAATAACAACCCCCTCTTGCAAAATGTTTTCCTCCTCCTCAGTACCCCCATAGGAAAAAGCTGCGAGACAAAGCATCAGCTTTAACATTTTTAGTACCTGGGATGTAAGTAACTGTAAAATTAAACCGCGAGAAAAACAGTGCCCACCTAGCCTGACCGGGCTTTTCAAGCGTTTGGCAGCATCAAGGTAACCAGATTTTTATGATCGCTGAATACTTGAGCGGGAAATTTCCCGCTCCCTCCAAAATTGACGCCAGTGTTAAAAATGCGAGTTTAATTGCCAACAATTCCCGATTACAGATATCATAATTTAGTTCAGACTCAGAAAATTTCTTTGAAAAAAAAGCACAGGGATGTACTCCATCCGTCTTTTCCTGAGACAACACCGCGCCGACCCCCACAGAAGAAGCATCAACCTCAACCAAAAATGGTTTAGTCACATCAGCTGCGTAAGGATGGAGAGAGCTACTTCTCCTTTAGCAACACAAAACCTCAATGGCCTCATTAGTCCACTGAACCGCATCAGCACCCTTTCCTGGTGAGATCGGTCAGAGGTTTGCAATCACAGAAAAAATTTTAATGAATTTTCTAATAATAATTGGCGAACCCCAAAAACCTCTGTATTGATTTCACACCAATAGGTCTAGGCCCAATCCTGCACAGCTTGCACTTTCACCGGGTCCATCTCAAAACCTTCACTGGAGACAATGTAGCCCAAAAAACTAAATCTCTGTACAGCGAACTCACATTTTCTAGCTTGGCAAAAGTGAATTATCACTCAGTAACTGTAATACTTCACGCACACTCCTCCAATGAGACTCCAAATCCGGTGAATAAATACAAAATGTCATCCAAATACACAACCACACTTCTGCTGATCAAAGGTCTAAGGATGTCATTAATAAGATTCTGAAAAAATGCCGGAGCACTGGAAAGCCCAAAAGGCATAACCAGATTCTCAAATGACCCAGTGGAGTGTTAAACGCAGTCTTCCATTCATCCCCCTCTTTCCATGCGCAAAAAAATTGTATGCCCCTCGAAGATCAATTTTCGAGAACCACTTGGCCCCCACTAACTGGTTAAACAAATCAGGAATCAATGGCAGTGGGTAAGGATTGCGTTCAGTGATTTTATTAATCTCACGAAAGTCTAGACAAGGCCGTAAACCGCCGCCCTTTTTTTTTTAAAACAAAAAAAAAATCCAACCGCCACAGGAGACTTGGAAGGCCTAATGTGACCGGCGCCAAGCTTGTCTGTATGTATTCCTCCAAAGCCTTTCTCTCAGGAATAGTCAAATTAAATAAACGACTTTTAGGAAGAGTTGCTCCAGGGACAAATTCAATTGTACAATCATAATCTCTATGAGGAGGCAATACCTGCGATTTCTTATCCGAAAAAACTTTCCAAAAATCCTGAATAGGTACAGGTAACTCCCCCTTAACTACAGCAGCAATACGCCCGTTACAACACTTGTCATAACAATTGGGACTCCAGGACTTAATTTCATTGGTAGACCAATCCATACCGGATTGTGCAATTTTAACCAGGTAACCCCAAAATCACCGGTGAGGGCAAATGTCACGCGGTCTTATGATTTGTGTACGATGTCAGTAAACTATTCTTAAAAAGAACAACACTCTATACAACATATAGATTAGCAACATCAGCATGTAAATATAGAATAGATTTACCTGACACATATCCGTTGAACTCAGGGTTAATTTTTGAGGACTTGATACACTGTCACAGGAAAGAGGAGGACCGGGGGTCTAACCTGACCCTAAACTGGGGTCCTAACTAATCCCCCACCTTGGAGGTACTGATAATGGTTCAGAGGTCCAAGTCTCCAGCCTAACCCTGTCTCCTATCAGTCCCTGAACCCTGTAATCATCCTAAGAAGGATTCTGATTACCACCAAAGGGATATGGGCTGATCTCTGCTAAATACACAGATTAGACATATAAGACAGACTGGAGAAAACACAGACTTGCATACACACTCAAACACAGAAGGAACATAAATGATCTGGGATATTAAACTCTAAGCAAGGTGAGCTTAAAACAACTAAGGAGCTCTTTAACGTTAAGTCTATACAGATACAATCCTATCTGTGGTCTGCAGAAGAATTTCACTGGCAACTCCCAACACAGACAACCAGAATTTAAAGGAAACCAATCAACAAATAATTAATTGCAGCCGGGAGAAAACTGCACCCAGTCCCAGAACTGAGCACAGACAAATTAAACTCCCAACTGCCAACACAAAGAAACAGCAACTCAGCTGTGAGAAGTCAGAATGTGCAACCGCGACGATCTTCGTGGCGATGCACACATGACAGTACCCCCCCTTCTACGAGGGGCCTCCGGACCCTCAGGGCCAGGTTTGCCCGGGTGAGTTCTGTGGAAGGTCCGCACCAAACGATCTGCGTTAATGTCAGACGCAGGAACCCACGTCCTCTCCTCTGGACCATACCCCTTCCAATGCACCAAGTACTGAAGGGACCGGCGATTCAGACGTGAGTCAATGATCTTTGACACTTGAAACTCCAAGTTACCATTGACCACCACTGGAGGAGGAGGTAGAGGTGATGGTATGACTGGTGCCACGTACCTCTTAAGTAATGACTTGTGGAAACACATTATGAATTTTAAACGTAGGAGGGAGGTCCAGACGAAATGCCACAGGGTTAATTATGGAACTGATCCTGTACGGCCCGATGAATCTGGGGCCCAGCTTCCAGGAGGGAACTTTAAGTTTTTTATTCCTGGTAGACAACCATACCAGATCGTCACATTAAGATCTGGACCAAAACTCTCCTCCTAACAGCCATACGTTTAATAACGGTTCCCCATAGCACTCAGATTATTCAATACACCTCTCCACACTGAAGCAAGTGACGACGAGAAACGCTCCTCCTCAGGAACCCCAGAAGGGCCCCCCCTTGAATGTACAAAACTGGGGATGAAAACCATATGCCCCAAAAAACGGGGACTTACCAGTGGAAATCGCTCCGCCTGTTGTTAAGAGCGAACTCTGCCAGAGGCAAGAAAGAAGACCAGTCCTCCTGGTTCTCTGAGACAAAACACCGAAGATAAGTCTCTAGGCTTTGATTCAGACGCTCTGTCTGACCATTGGTCTGCGGATGAAAAGCCGAGGAAAATGACAATTGCATCCCCCGACGAAAAACAAAATGCCCTCCAAAACTTGGACACAAACTGAGACCCCCATCTGACACCACATCAGAAGGCAACCCATGAAGTCTCACAATCTCCCCAATGAACACCTGCACCAGAGTTTTAGCATTAGGGAGGGCAGGAAGAGCAATGAAATGTGCCATCTTACTGAACCTGTCAACAACCACCAGTATGACAGTCTTCCCTGACGACTGAGGAAGGTCCGTGATGAAGTCCATAGACAAATGAGTCCATGGACGCTCCGGAAGTTTCAAGGGTAAGAGGGTCCCAGACGGACGGGTATGAGGGGTCTTAGAGCGAGCACAAACCCCACAGGACGCGACAAAAGTTAAAACATCTTTATTAACGTTAGGCCACCAAAACCGGCGAGAAAGGAGATCTAAAGTAGCCTTACTCCCTGGATGTCCTGCTAAAGCAGAATTATGATGTGCCTCAATAACCTTTTGTCTCAACTGATTTGGGACAAACAGTCTCCCTGGAGGTCCTGCAGGGCGTCCCCCTGAGCCTCTAACACCTCCTCCTCAAGCTCAGAACATACAGCCGACACTACCACCCCCTCCTGAAGGATAGGAATCGGGTCATCCATTTTCCCGGGCCCCTGGGAAACTGCGAGACAAGGCATCCGCCTTAACATTCTTAGATCCAGGGCGATAAGTGACAACAAAATTAAACCTGGTAAAAAACAACGACCATTGAGCTTGTCTGGAATTCAGACGCTTAGCAGATTCCAAATACAGCAGGTTCTTGTGATCAGTAATGACGGTGACCGGGTGGACTGCCCCCTCCAAAAAGTGACGCCATTCTTCAAAAGCCAACTTAATGGCCAAAAGTTCCCTATTGCCGATATCATAATTCCTTTCGGCGGACGACAATTTTTTAGAAAAGAAAGCGCACGGATGCCATTTACCAGGGGACGGACCCTGGACAATATTGCACCCACCCCTACGTCAGACGCGTCCACCCCACAACGAACGGCTGTGATGCATCTGGTTGGATGAGAACGGGTGCCGAAGCAAAACATTTTTTCAAAGAGGAAAAAGCTTGGCAAGCTTTGTCCGACAATTTAGAAAAATCCGTCCCTTTTCTTGTCATGTCAGTGAGAGGTTTGACAACAGATGAGAAATTACAAATAAATTTCCGGTAGTAGTTAGCAAACCCCAGAAAACGCTGCAGAGCCTTAAGATCCTCTGGCTGATCCCATTCAAGCACTGCTCTCACCTTTTCAGGGTCCATACGGAAACCGGAGGCTGACACCAAGAAACCCAAAAACTGAAGTTCCTGTACGGCGAATACACACTTTTCCAGTTTGGCGTAAGTTTATTGTCTCGCAAAGATCTGCAACACCTGTCTCACATGCTCCTGGTGAGACACAAGATCTGGTGAGTAAATTAAAATGTCATCCAAATATACGACCACAAACAGCCCCATCAGATGACGAAAATGTCATTAACAAAATGTTGGAATACTGCTGGTGCAGTAGTCAGACCAAAAGGCATGACAAGGTTCTCATAATGTCCCTCCGGCGTGTTAAACGCCGTTTTCCACTCATCCCCCTCTTTTATCCTAATCAGATTATACGCCCCCCTGAGATCCAATTTAGAGAACCATTTGGCGCCAACAATTTGATTGAAGAGATCAGGAATCAGAGGGAGTGGATACGGATCTCGAACAGTAATCCGATTAAGTTCGCGGAAATCCAAGCAAGGGCGTAGGCCTCCATCTTTTTTCTTCACAAAGAAGAACCCCGCGGCCACTGGGGAAGATGAAGGTCTAATATGCCCTTTGGCCAGACTTTCCGAAATATAATCTTTCATAGCCTGCCTCTCAGGACCAGAAGGTTATATAACCTAGCTTTAGGTAACTTAGCATCAGGAAGTAAATTAATAGAGCAGTCATACACGCGATGAGGAGGCAACTCCTGACACCCCTCCTCAGAGAACACATCCCCAAAGTCCTCCAAAAAGGAGGCAAAGTACTAGGCACACCGCACTGATGACTGTGTTCATGCAGTTACTTTTGCAAAACTCCCCCCATTGGCTTATATCTCTGGACTGCCAATTAATCACAGGGTTATGTTTAACCAACCAAGGAAGTCCCAACACAATAGGAGTAGGTAGACCCTCCAACACATAACAAATAATAGTTCCCTATGTATTGCCCCTACCCGAAGGTCAACGTTATGAACCTCATGAACAAAGCTACCTTGGCCGAGAGGCCTGGCGTCAATGGAGAATATAGGGATCGGTTTGACCAATACACTCAGATGCATACCTTGAGCCTGAGCAAACTGAGCGTCAACCAGATTAGCCCCGGACCCACTATCAAGAAGAACAGAAAATCTCTCCACTCTCGTACCAACCACCACCTCCACTGGTACAAGGAACTGAGAAGAACTAGCGGACGAAATACATACTCCCAGGTTGTCGTCCACCACACAACCTGGGATTAACAGTTTTCCGGCGACTTTTTGCTCAACAAGGCACGGGATGGACATCCCCCAACAAAATGTCCCTCTTTCCCGCAGAAGAAACACCTTCTAGTCCTGCGGCGTACCGCCAATCCCCTCCTACGAAATGATGTCCCTCCCAACTGCATAGGCTCCTCCGAACAGACAAGGGGAACCTCAACATAAGGGACTTTAGTAGTAGGTGGAGTAACAACAGGGGCGGAGTTACCTCGCACCTCTCCCGGAGCCGTCTATCAGTACGGATAGCTAGGGCCATAGCAGCCTCCAGTGATGGAGGAGAATCATACTGAGCCAAAACGTCCTTTAATTTGTCAGAAAGCCCATGACAAAACTGGCTCCTAAGAGCTGGGTCATTCCACTGAGTATCTGTGGCCCATCTACGGAACTCAGAAGCAAATTCCTCCGCCGGACGATCTCCCTGCTGTATCTTACGTAATTTTGTCTCAGCAAGAGAGACCCGATCTGGGTCATCATATACCAAACCCAGGGCAGTAAAAAATCGATCTACTGACTGTAGAGCCGGGGATCCCGGAGGAAGGGAGAAGGCCCAGGATTGAGGGTCCCCTTGTAGGAGCGAGATAACAATTCCCACTCTCTGCTCTTCACTCCCTGATGATCGAGGCCGAAGCCGA
The DNA here is from genome assembly GCA_033576555.1 of Oophaga sylvatica. Lineage (NCBI taxonomy): Eukaryota > Metazoa > Chordata > Amphibia > Anura > Dendrobatidae > Oophaga > Oophaga sylvatica. The sequence goes on from JARQOD010009532.1 coordinate 15,062, forward strand.
AAATACAATTTACATGCTTCCCTGAAGGTAAAAAATTTGTCTCGCCCACCAGTGAACCTGTCCGGGAGAGCTACTTTAGGTTCAAATCTGGTTTGCTCCGAGGGAGACAAAACTTTGGACTTAATGTCCGTCAGCTCCATGGATAATCCCTGCAACTGCAGAGCCAGCTGGGCTACTGGATCCATGGCAACTGGGAATAATTTTATAGGCCAGTGAAAATGTCACGCGGTCTTATGATATGTGTACGATGTCAGTAAACTATTCTTAAAAGAACAACACTCTATACAACATATAGATTAGCAACATCAGCATGTAAATATAGAATAGATTTACCTGACACGATATCCGTTGAACTCAGGGTTAATCTTGAGGACTTGATACACTGTCACAGGAAAAGGAGGACCGGGGGTCTAACCTGACCCTAAACTGGGGTCCTAACTAATCCCACACCTTGGAGGTACTGATAATGGTTCAGAGGTCCAAGTCTCCAGCCTAACCCTGTCTCCTATCAGTCCCTGAACCCTGTAATCAGTCCTAAGAAGGATTCTGATTACCACCAAAGGGATATGGGCTGATCTCTGCTAAATACACAGATTAGACATATAAGACAGACTGGAGAAAACACAGACTTGCATACACACTCAAACACAGAAGGAACATAAATGATCTGGGATATTAAACTCTAAGCAAGGTGAGCTTAAAACAACTAAGGAGCTCTTTAACTTAAGTCTATACAGATACAATCCTATCTGTGGTCTGCATGAAGAATTTCACTGGCAACTCCCAACACAGACAACCAGAGATTTAAAGGAAACCAATCAACAAATAATTAATTGCAGCCGGGAGAAAACTGCACCCAGTCCCAGAACTGAGCACAGACAGAATTAACTCCCTAACTGCCAAACACAAAGAAACAGCAACTCAGCTGTGAGAAGTCAGAATGTGCAACCGCGACGATCTTCGTGGCGATGCACACTGACAGCAAATTATTCAAAACTACCAAATCCAAATTCTCTTGATGAACACCATTAATAGTAAGAGGAAATTCACAGATATGGTGAGTAACATTTTTCAAGGGAGAACCATCCACAGAAACCACATTAATAGGGGAAGACAGAAGTTTGGGTTTTAATTTTAGTTTTTCCAAAAATTTCCCATCAATCACATTGAGAGTTGAACCACAATCCACAAATACCCGAAACTCCATTAATTCCTCCTCAACAGCAGTGGTAGCAGAAAGAAAGACACCTTTATTGTTTAAACAAGCTATACGGGCGAAACTGACCTCATTTTTTTTTCTCTTTATTCATACGAAGCACACAGTTCTTAATGAAATGGTCAGATTTGCCACAATAGAAACACAAACCTTCAGCAAATCTGCGGTCTTTTTCCCGAGAGTGAGGTGCCATTGCTCCAATTTCCATCCAATGTCAGTACAGTCCCTCTCCAGACTTGGAGCTGACAAGGCAGATTTACTCTCATTAACCCTTGCACGCAGTCTCCTATCCACCCGTATGGCTAATTACATAGCCTCTTGCAAGTTACCAGGTATAGGATAAGCAATCAGCAAATCTTTAACCCTTTCACTTAACCCTGCAAGAAATAAACTTTTCTAAGCTGAATCGTTCCACCCCACCTGAGTGGACCACCTTCGGAAGTGAGTTCAATATTTTTCCACATTACCTGATCCCTGTCTCAAACGTCTCAATTCTGTCTCAGCTGATGAAACACGATCAGGATCGTCATACAATAACCCCAAAGCAGAAAAAAAACTATCCACTGATCTAAAGCATGGATCACTAGGCTGCAGAGAAAAGGCCCAGTCCTGAGGTTCTTTGTGCAAAAGTGACATTATAAACCCTATGCGCTGTGATTCATCACCAGAGGATCTGGTCTCAAACGGAAATACAACAAGCAAGCATTTTTAAAAGAAAAAAAATCTTGTTGTTCACCAAAAAATAAATCAGGCAAATGTACCTTTGGCTCCACGAAATGTGATCCAGAACAACTACTCACGTGTTGCTGGATCTCAGCCACCTCCAGAGAAAGTCCCTGCAGGCGTTGAGCCAAATCCTGAACCGACACCATGATGGAAACAGAAAATCTTTCCTTAGAGATTTTTTTTTTTTTTTTTTTTGGGCTGGACTTACTGTTATGATCTGCTACAAGCACTAAGGAAAGATGGGAATTCTGTCCCTACAATAGAACTAAGCTGGATCCCTACGATGTAAGGGGGAACCTGATCCTGCGACCAGACCCGCTAAAGTCCTCAGCTAGTCTGAATGAAGACCTATAGTTGCGAGGAAGGAATCCCTACAAGATCCAGGGACTGGGAGAAAAGGTGGACACCTCCTAACAGAAATTGTAGCAGGGAAAATTAAACAGAAAACAAATTACTTAGAGATCCTAAGATCAAGCAAAACTGACTGAGTAAGGCACCTAAGCACCCGGCTAGCTTAAGAGTAGGTAATACAATGAAGTCCAGCAAAGCCAGAAGGGCGGAACCAGACTAAATAGGGAAAAAAGGTCATGTGACCAGCAAACTGAAAAAACCTAACAAGAGGGTTCTAACAATCAAGTCTAAAAGATCTGTTTAATAATGTATGGAGTTTGTATTGTGAAAGCTTACATTTGAGTAGTTGATTTTTTTAGTCTGTGCTATGAATAATTAGGATCAGCTTGAGGCCACAATTCTCATACGTAGACGCTGTTGGGATTTTCTCCTCCCCTCTCATTACATTTCAGCTTTATGATTCACCTTGTGCTGTTCCTTTCTCTAGAAACCCTGTTGTTAGCACAAAAACTAAAAATATATTTATTAGGCAAATGATTAACTGAATTTCATCTGAGATCCTATTATATGTCTCTCTTTTCATTTTTTCTTTCTCTCTCTCTTTTAGTTTCTCTCTCTCCTCTCTCTCTTTCTCTTTCTCACTTTCACTTTTTCTCTTGCTCTTTTCTTTCCCTTTTTTTCTCTATCTATTGTCTATTTCTTTCTTTTTCTATCTTTCTCTGTTTTCTTCCTTTTCTCTTTTCTTTCTCTCTTTCTCTTGCTATCACATTCTCTCCTCTTCTCTCTCTCTCCTCTGTTTCTCCCTCCTTTCTCTTTCTCTCTGTACTTTCCCTTTCTCTCGCTTGCTTTCTTTCTCTTTTTCTTTCTCTCTCTTCTTTCTCCCCTCTTTTTCTTTAACTCCTCTCACTTTCCTTCTCTCCTTCTCTCACTTTCTCTCCTCTCGCTTTCCTTCTCTCCTTCTCTCACTTTCTTTCTCTCCTCTCACTTTCTTTCTCTCCTCTTGCTTTCCTTCTCTCCTCTCGCTTTCCTTCTCTCCTCTCGCTTTCCTTCTCTCTTCTCTTTTCTCTCCTCTCGCTTTCCTTCTCTTTTCTCTCTTCTCGCTTTCCTTCTCTCCTCTCGCTTTCCTTCTCTCTTCTCTCTTTTCCTTTTCTCGCTTTCCTTCTCTCCTCTAGCTTTCCTTCTCTCTTTTCTCTCTTCTCGCTTTCCTTCTCTCCTCTCGCTTTCCTTCTCTCTTCTCTCTTTTCTCTTTTCTCGCTTTCCTTCTCTCCTCTAGCTTTCCTTCTCTCCTCTCGCTTTCCTTCTCTCTTCTCGCTTTCCTTCTCTCCTCGTGCTTTCTCTCTTGCTTTCTCTCTCTTTCACTGTCGTTCTTTTCTTTTTTTTTTTACCATGTCCTTTATACAATGTCAGAGAACATTTTTTTCTTCACACTTCACTTGCGCCATAGTGTTGATGAATGTTCTGCCCCATTGCTGGTGCACTCCATTTGATGAGTGTGCCTCATGAGTATACTTTCCCTGTGTGTAGACAAGCAGGACGTCATCTCTCTATAATGCTAGTAAATAATTCTCTGTTCTTTTATTCTCTAATCTATAGGGACTTTGAGGAAGACGAGGTGGACCCTGACTGGGTCTTGGAGCTACAGAAGGTGACAGATTCTCAATAATACTGGAGACCATCCTGAGACATATTCTGTAGGAAATCGTGTGGAGTCATTTCAACATGTCACTACAAGAGAATGGACCTTACTAGTGTAAATAATCCAAAAGATTTGCAGGACCTCGGTCTATCGCCCACGTTGGTAGTCCATGGCCACCAAACCAGAGCTGTGAGAGCCTCCTGCTTCCTGGTGGAATCTCTGGCATCTCAATTCATTAGTAGGCCTGGCACAATGTCATCATTACAGCGCACGTCAGGCCCTGGGATGAGGCAGGTAGGAGGAAGCTCGCAGTACTCTGGTACAGCAGCCATGGACTACCTGCATGACTGCTGGGTCCGGGTCCTACACATCTGGTAGCACAACACTACTTATTTATGAATAAAACAATGTTTTTGTGAGATTTGATTATGGCAGTTTTGTCGCGGGGTCATATATATTTATTTATTTTATTTTGTTAAATCACTTTCCAGGTTTTTTTTTTTTTGGCATAACATTCTCAGTACAAAAGGAAACCAGTATTACAGAACATACAGGCTCCCCTCTCTATTGCCCGCTGCAAGTCCGTGTAATGCCCATGTTTACATGAACAAATCCAAAGACTATTAAAACGGACGGCCTCCTTTGAGAATGAGATCAGTGAGTACAACCACAAAAAATTTGACCAGTTAGAAGTTCTACAAACTATGAGATGGAGAGATGGCATGGATGTTTTTATGTCTGTATTAATAATAGTTACAGAACTTTCTTTGGGTGACATGTAGTGCCATCATGTAACAGATTCATATTCAGAATTATTGTGTCTTTGATACTAGATCTGGAAAGAAAAATACAATAGCCTAACGCAGGTTTGTAGAGTGATGAAAATCACTTTTTGTGCCGCATTCTCTGTGTAGTGGAAAAATCTCAGTATACAGATTTTACATAAAGAGTTGGATTTGTGAAAACTAATCAAGACTTTATTTTTAAAAAAAATTTATTTATGGATTTTTATGAAAAATCAACAAGGTATAGGAACAAAACATCCAGAACATGAAGTGGCACAACACATAGGTCCCAATTCATCAACACCGGCATTGTTCACCTCCGTCTTAATGCGGGGATGTGCTTGTATGTATCTTCATGAATCAGGAGTGTCGGCCTAGCAGAGTACACCTTTGTGGCTTAGGGAAGGCCGCCACTCGGCATGAATTTGAGTAGCAGCAGTCGTCACACCCCGTTTCTCCCCAACTCTGCCCAATTTGTCGGAGCCAAGTGAAATTGTCAGAGAACACCAAAAGTCTCGAAATTTTAGCGCAGTCTTAAGGCCAATTTAATAAAGTACTTACACCAAAAAAACTGGCTTAAAATACTTTAAAAAGATCCAAATTTTTTGCACAAGGTGAAGTTACGAAAATAATTCTGAAACTTTTTGAATTTGGTTGCCAGTTTCGAGCAACTCAGTCAAAATAGTTGGAGCTGGGGAAAATGTGGGATCATGCGTGGCTGCGCCCACCTGTTTAATTCTTCAAAACTGGGGTGTTTATTATATACAAAAAAGGAAAGGGAAGGATTGCAAGCTCACCAATCAAATATTTGAGTCCAAGACCACGATCTGACGAAGTGTGAAAAAATTGCCAAAAGAAAAAGAGTAACGTTCCAGCTCCTGGATAAAATTCCACTTTATTTAAGTATATAAAAAATTTATTCTAAAAACAACATGGTAAGAAGAAATAAAGCTACGCACTTGAATCGCTATCCGACATTCTTTATCAAAGCTCTGATCGCTGTGGACCACATTGTCAAGATGCCCATGATCATTAGAGCGAGGGTCCTGCATCTGTCCTCCCCGTAGTCTGGGTACTGCTGGATCCTTTTCTCAGCCATAAGCAGGACTGGCTATACATCTATGGGGGTTTTCAACCTCTGTATGTAGAAAGAAATGATGAAATGGAGCAGAGTTGAATCCTTAATCCCTTCACCCTCCAAGCCTGTTTTCATCTTCCTGACCACGCCAAATTTTACAGTTCTGACCAGTGTCACTTTGTGGTAACAAGTCTGGAACGCTTCAAAGGATCCCACCGATTCGGAGATTTATTCATGACATATTGTACTTCATGGTAGTAATAAAATTTGTTCAATATGACTTGTTTATTTGTGGAAAAATGAAAATGTAGCAATTTCTACAATTTTTATTTTTAAGCCCTGGTTTTGAGGACACCGCTCCTGGCAGTGGGACCCAGGTGTCAGCTGTCAGATGCGCTGAATACCCGGCTGCAATCGCATGCGTACAGCAGCTGTTCACCCAAATTTGCCAAGACGTATCCATATGTCCAAAGTCGAGAAGTCCTTCCCAAACCAGGACGTATGGATACGTCTAAAGTCGTGAAGGTTTAAAGGGGTATTCTCATGAACAAGGTTAATCTTAATCAGCATTTTAATCAATAGATCTTGGTATAATAATAAGTTCCACAATTGGATGTGTTTAATTAAAATCTTCCTGTGCTGAGATAATCTTAGAAATGTGCCCCTGCTGTGTACTGTGTAATGGCCGTGTCTGACCGTACAGGGACATGGTCTGATCATACCATCTCCTGGGCAGGGGAGGATGCAAAAGAGTGTACAACTAGGACAGCACGGGATCACAGATGATTCTTTCTTTGAGGTAAAACATTGTTGAAAAATGGGCAATGAAATGCTTTACCACAGAGAAAGAATCACCTATTATCCTGTGCTGTAATGCCTGTATACTCTTTTGTGTCCTCCCCTGCCCAGGAGCTGTGGTATGTGCAGGGGCCATTTATAAGATTATCGCAGCACAGGAACATTTTTATTAAAACATCCAATTGTGGAAATTATTATTATTCCAAGATGTATTGATTAAAATGTTGATTAAAATTAACTTTGTGGGAAAACCCTTTTAAGTTTCATTATATAATAATTATGCTTTATTTACATATGACTCTGACCCCCGTTAAGGTTATTGGAAATACCATATTTCCTGGGTGGGGCTCCCTTTATGTTGGTGGCTGGCGTGATTTTGTCTAGACTCGTTTGGTATTTGTTTTGCTTACACTGAAAGATTCGAGCAGGAACAAAACCGAGATCATTCACCGGCAGAGACAAAGGTATGTTCGGATGGCTTGCTTTCATTACTCGCTATGGTTTAGTGTCTACAGCTCCAGCGTTTCAGACTTGTGGTAGCTTTATATTTCCTACATGTTTTCTGATTTGCTCTTTGTCTTATGTCGGTGTGTGACTTGTTCCCCAAAGAACCTCGCTAATCTCGCTGTCTCCATGTATTGTTTCCTAGTGTTAGACAAGCCGCTATTGTTCTCCAGTACACACCACTACCTCTGTATTATGTGTAGATGCCATCATTCTCAGATTCACCCTACAGCTAAATACAACTATTGTGTAAGTGAAATGTAGGCCAGGAAAACACGGATCCGAATTCAGCCGCTTATTGATATTATTCACCGTTGGATCGTTAAAGAAGCTCTCCTCCTCCTTCCATCAAAAATGTCATCCTCTTATTATATTTCACTCATCATATTATATAGCTCTGTGTACTTACAATGACACATTTTATCTTTCTACCCAGTAAATTCTCTTTTCTCTGCTCTATGTAGAAACTTGGTCTCTTTTCCCTGCATTAATTATTCCCTTTTTCAGCTCCTGACTCGGCTGCTCCATGCTCCCCCCTGCCAGGGACTTTTGCAGTAACTCATGACTCATGCCAGGAAAAGAGACTTCTTGTTTTCACCTAGAGCTTAGAAGGATTCAGCTAGTCCGTTGTTAATAACGTGATTTCATAGACCTAATGGAAAAGAGAAGAATTATCTGGGTAGAAAGGTAAAATGAGCAATTGTAAATACACAGTGCTGTATAATATGATGACTTCAGTATATTAAAAGGACAAAACCTTTTATGTGAGTGCTTCTTTAAATAGATGGTGTTAAAGGGGTTTTCTACTCTTAAAAAAGTGATCTCCTAAATATCAGGTGCTAATTAATAGTAAAACAAATACAGACAGGACTCACCCGGATCCATCACCAGCTCCCATCTGTTGCTCTGGTGTCTGTGATTTTTCTCTACTGTGTCATTAATTTAAACCGGAGCATCCCGGCCGTAGCCAAACACTGAACCCAGGAGTTCCTGCCTGCCGTCTACAAAAACAGACACGCTAAGTTCAGTTATTGGCTGCAGTGGTATGCGCCGTCGACATGCTGCTAAATCTGCAGCCAAAAAAGACTGGAACAGAGGTAAGGAGCTGGAGCAGGGGAGGGTGAGAATATACAGTACAGACCAAAAGTTTGGACACACCTCATTCAAAGATTTTTCTGTATTTTCATGACTGAAAATTGTACATTCACACTGAAGGCATCAAAACTATGAAAGCAAAGCACCCCCACACCATCACACCACCTCCTCCATGCTTCACGGTGGGAACCAGGCATGTAGAGTCCATCCGTTCACCTTTTCTGCGTGCAAAGCAGTAATCAAAGCAAAAGGTGGCTACTTTGAAGAACCTAGAATATAAGACATATTTTCAGTTGTTTCACACTTTTTTGTAAAGTGTAATGTATAATTCCACATGTGTTAATTCATAGTTTTGATGCCTTCAGTGTGATTCTACAATTTTCATAGTCATGAAAATACAGAAAAATCTTTGAATGAGGTGTGTCCAAACTTTTGGTCTGTACTGTGCATATATATATATATATATATATATATATACATATATATATATATATATATATATATATATATATAGCAAAAAATATTGAAAAGCAGCACCAAAATGATGATGAGGGTGCAAAAAATCCTTCCAGGTATATACCAAACCTCATAATATGATCCAAAAAATGAAGGCAGCACTCCAAGATATAAAATGTGGGTGGTTTATTAGCCCATGTGCGACGTTTCGGTCCTAGATGTAGACCTTTTTCAAGCCCTTCAAAAAGGTCCACATCTAGGACCGAAACGTCGCACATGGGCTAATAAACCACCCACATTTTATATCTTGGAGTGCTGCCTTCATTTTTTGGATTATATATATATTTTTTACCAATGTCTGATCGTTTGGGGACTAGGCAACGAGCCATGATCCCTCATCCACACTTGGTTACCTAAGGCAGGATTAAAGCGCAATGTTTTTTTTTTCACATCTTTTTTAAATGAAAAAAATAGTTGGACTGATGTTGCTTTAAAGTCTACAGCTAATTTTTGAGAAGTCTGCATGGATGTCACATCTGTAATGTTTCTAGCATGATTTGGATATGTTTTTTTTTTGTTTTGTTTTGTTTTGTTTTTTAATAAAGGAAACGTGCCTGATCCATGAGCACTGGCTGTATGATTTTGGCCATGTGTGTCTGACTCTGAAATGCTGCAGTGTTTCAGAGAAATAACAACATACATTACCAGACACCAGGGACCGACCTGAGCAGGAGACTAGTTGAAAAGATGGGTCTCTGGCAGCTGCCAGAGACTAAGAGGTGTCTCACTATACACCCACGCTGGGCGAGGAGAAGCCATTGGGAACAGACTCTGGTCCCAGACGGCTTTTAAAGTATTCTTAGAGTCAAACGTACATGGCTTAAATCAGGGTTCCCCAACTCCAGTCCTCAAGGCCCACCAACAGGTCATGTTTTCAGGATTTCCTTAGTATTGCCCAGGTGATAATTGCATCACTTGCACAGGCAATAATTATATCACCTGTGCAATACAAAGGGAATCCTGAAAACATGACCTGTTGGTGGGCCTTGAGGACTGGAGTTGGGGAACCCTGGCTTAAATAATACAGCCAGTGCCTGATCCATGGTCATGAATCAGCTTTGAAGACAGTTCAGAAAAAAAGTAAGAGTTACATTCCATGCCACTAGAACGACTGGTAACTCATTCTGCAGTTTATGTACTGTGATACACAAAGGCTGTAGAAGCCAAAATAATTTTAATTTGAAACTCTACAGTAAAATTGCTATTGAGCTAAAAAAATACATGTTTTTTGTTTGTCTCATTGGAGGAGACAGAAACATGCTGCCACCTGGAGGCTGACACTATTATTGCAATTCAAATAAATTTGGCTCCTCCCCTGCAGACTGTACCTCACCTGCTGGAGTCAGGCTTCCTCAGCTTTTCCTAGTGTCAGCTGGAGGCAACTGAGGTCTGTTACTCAGACTTATTTTAGGTCTTTAGAGGCCAGGTTATGCGTTGGCCTTTTATCTTTTTTCAGATGGATTGCTTCTAGGGTAATAGGGTGTAATTGTGCACTCTGTTTCACCCACATAGCAGCAGAGACTACAGGCTTAAATTGCTCAGTCAGTATCCTCTCAGTCGGGGTGGGTGTGAAGTGGGGAAAGACTCCTTTCCGTGCCCTTAACAGTGTGTGTGGATGATTGTGTGGAGAATGGAGCTCCTGTATGGTGGTGGTGCATGTACTGTATTTGTCATATTAGGTGTTCAATCTCGTAGTCTGCTCAAATCTCGCGCAGTTTGGGGTGATATCATACTTGGGTGTAGCCCTGCATTATTCATACTCTATATTACTCTCTACGATTAGTTTGTGTTCTCACACCCTTAGCCGATTATCGTATATGGCGGGCTCGGTGCGCTGTTTAATCAGTTTTGTCGGTGAGTGTTCGTCTGCCAGCCAAACATCAGTCTGCACATTCCACCGGCCATTCAGCACAGCTGGTGGGTCTCTCCTACTTGCCAATCAATGGATGGATTCATCATGCGCCCAACTACTGACTAATCAGAGCAGGGAATTAACCCCTTTCCAACCACAGGCCTTGCCCCTTCCAGCCACAGGCCTTGCCCTTCCAGCTATGGATCCTGTCCCTTACTGTCACGGGCCCTGCCTCTTCCTTCCATGTGCACTGCCCCTTCTTCCTGTGATGGGGCAGCATCATTTTTCCCTCGGAATTCACCTCTGATGGTTCTTCGTCTATTGCTCCTGGGCTTGCTCCATGAACGGGCCTGCCTGGTGCTCTCGGTCACAATCCTGTTGGGGCCTCACTCCTGCATAGGTCCTTCCTTTACCTCTTTTATATCCTACATCCTGGTGGCAGTTGTCACCAGCCTTAGTACTGTGGCCATGGCCCAGTGTCACATCCACTAGTGGGACAGCACCAGCACAGCCTAGCTCGGATGCTATCCAAACAGCCTTGGATTGGGTTCGCTAGAGTGCCCTGATTACCCTTCGGTAAGCACAGGAATTTCAGAGGTCACTCCATAGCGATTTCACCACCAGCACTATTGTGGTCATTTGTGCACTCTACTGTGAAATAGGCTACAGCCTTGTGTCTGCCTGGGCTAGTTTGCCAGGGTTTTTTTGTCCTGGTGTGCAGTTGTAAAGCAGCTAAAGGTTTCCTCCCAGTCCTTGGTATGTTGACTACTTTCCTGTGTGAGTCAGACCTACAAACTGAGGCTGTACAGTCCAGCGAATCTAGCAGAGAACCCTGCAACCGAGATGCCTCTGTCTACTGTCCTGAAAGGCTAGATCCTCCTGCTGAGACCTCCCAATTGGCCAGTTAGGCAAATCCCACAGAGTACAATGGAAACCCAGAGGTCATTCAGAACGCTTTTTTGAGGGAAGCAAACTCTCCAGATGAGACCTCACAGCCGTGCAATTTCACAGGTGTACTTACAACTCGGACACTAGGTGGACCAACTTCCACAGTAGGTAAAGGGGTGCGTCGCAGAGGTAATTCAGATAGCACTTTAGCTCTTGCCTGGGTGAGTCAGATCTGCTGGGGTTTTCTCTATAGAGCACACTTCATATTTAGCAATCTACAAGCACTTGAACCACCTTCCTCAGTGGCTCTTAACCCCAGCAGAGACTTCCTGTAGGAAGAAGGTAGAACAGACGATCCAGACAGCGTGAGCGGTACCTTACTGTGATCTGACTACTTTTCACTGTTGATCAGACATACAAGCAGATGGCACTCAGAGGGGTCTACAGTTCAGTTAAGTCGCTATATCCTGATTAAGCACCCTTGTAAACGGCAGCTATGCTGTGCTTTCCTTTAGCAGGAGTTTCAGGAACTATGCCAGATGATCGTTGGAACACTTCCACTAAGTGTTGGACCATTAGTTCCGCTTTGGCTTTGTCAGATAACTAGAGGTACTCTATCCACTCCCTCCCAGAGGGTCGGAATATCAGGCAGAGCTCTGAAAGCGAACCAGAGTGTACTCAGAGTGAGTCTAACCTTTAACCAGTGTCCTCTCTCACTTGTAGTTCTTATTGCATAAGGAAGCTACATAGCATGGAAGCAGACCAGGAGGTGCTCTTTCCACTTACCTTAGCTGGTTCAACTAAGCGAAATCCCTCTCAGGAGTGTCATAATAGGAGATTAGTCCATACTCTGATCTCTTCCCTTGAGGAGTCATCACACCATTGGACTCAGACTCCTCAGCTGAAGGAAGTAGGTAATCAGCCCTTGGGGGACCCTGACCACTTCCCAGGGAAAATGCCTCATCAGAAAGGGTCAGTCAGGCTAGAGACCATCAGTTTGGCATTTTGCACAGGCAATATTCTAACCATTTACTTTTACTCAGCAGACCATCATCGCATGTGAGGTCTTTTGTATGGCTGATCATGCAGGTATTCCAGTTGGCACACGGACCACTATCCAAGGCGAGTCATCGCCTAGTGGGGATCGCTTGATAGTTCAGTTTGCACACACAAACCAGGGGTACCTTGACCTCGTGTTAGGTGAGTCTGTCATGCTAATTCAGACCCCTTGGTAGGGGGTATTTCGGGTAAACAATAGGTTTCTGATTCCATCTTAGGTGACTCATACCTAGCGACAAGGACTTTTCGGTTTGGCGGAGTTGCAGGACTTCTGTGTATTCTTTCAACTTCCAGCTTGTATTTTTGTCTCCGTAAGAGACCTCTCAGCTTTGTGCATCCCTTAAGCAGTCCAAGTAGCCCTGCTCTTGCATTTTCGCAGAAGGACCAGAGCTCCCTTTTGATTGATTATTTCAGCCTTTAGTAAGAGCATTTCCTCTAATTCTAGGGCAGGGTTTTCTGACTTAACTAGCAAATCTTTTTCTTCGGCAGTGTAGGATGCAGGTGGCTTATATTCATCTAGGCTTCTTCAGCTGATAGGAGACCATTGATCAGGATACATGGAATTTATCTAATAGGCCAGGGGTCAGGACTGACAACCCGGGCAGGGAAAACTCGCAGCCACCAGATTATTTCCTGGGATCCAGTTGACCTCCAAGGATCCAGCCGTCCTTCGGTCCTCCCCCTTTTCTGCTGATCAGAGAGATCTCTCCAGTTAATTTTTTTAATGATTTTTCTCTCTCCTTTTCCAGTCTCCAGAACAGAGCATTCAAGTGTATTACTCCCTCCTTTCGCCTTAACGGAACACTCCGCCTTTTCACTTTAACGAGGAGATTGCTATCCCTTCTTTACATACTTTGACTCTCATCTCCCTGAGAGGTTCTCATGTAGGGGATGTAGCCAGGAGCTGGGCAGCTCTGACTGTCTCTCAAAGCTCTGTTCAGATGCTTTAGGGTCATCCCAGTACGCTCTGGCTGAGGTCCAACTGCTTGTAGGGTGATCTTGGCCCGCTGGATTAGATCAGACATTAGCGGGGCTTAATAGGCCCCAGTAGGTGCCAGTGCTCCCCCATTCAGGGTTAGTGCGCACCCTGCATGGACTGTAAGAGCTTTTCTGGTAGTTCTTCATCAGGTATCGACCTGGCAACTCTGTAAAGCAGCCATTTGCTTTTCAGTGCATATATCTTTTTTAAGTTTTACAGGTCAACACTTTTGCCTCAGCAGATGCTAATCTTGGTAGTATCCCAGATTTCGACTTGAGTTAAGGCAGAAAGATTGGGTGGTAACAGTATACTTAATTCTTTTCCATCCCTAGGGACAGCTTTAGACATCAGGGCTTATGTCCAGAAGAACAATACGATCGCAATCCAAAATTGAGCATGTCTGATCGACATCTCTCCCGACAGTCGGCTGGCATCCCATGCACATTAGATAGTCGTCCGCACCAGTCGATATCTGAGAATTCAGCCACATTAGTCTAATGTGTATGGGGGCTTTAAGACTTCACCCTGCAGGATTATTTCGCAGCATTTTTCAGGCCACTTACGGTCGTTATTAGTCTGAAATCTGATGATATCAGCAATGATCATTCTGAGCTGTGACGTTGGCTATTACTTGCCCTTTAAAACAGATGGTCTGCTATGATACATTACAGTAATGAGTGGCACAACATGTGCTAAATTTACTGTGTCACATCTCATTTCTGCTTTGTGAGGAAAGCAAGGATGATTTCATTTTCTGGATCTACAGATTAGAGCAGCCCAGGTACATGGCGGATGACACAGTAAGTTACCATTTTGGTACATGCATGATAATTTTCTTGACGGGTTTAAAGAGACATTCCAATGTAATTATAGACTTAAACATAGTATTGTACATCAAAGGAGGGTGGACTTATTTACTTATGTATGTCTAAAAGTGGGGAGGTTTTAATAAGGCTGAATAACACCTTAACCTCCATTCCTTTTGTAATTTTCATACACCCTTAGTTTTTTCCTCCACTAATAGGGTTCCCAGTGCAATATACAAAATTTAGGTTAAAGGGGGTTGAAAACTTTTGAGAAAATTGGGTCTCAAACTCTGTTAAAATCATTTTGCAGGTGCTCAGCCTTCCTGGGTACAGCACCCTTGTTGACAGCATTCACCACTGATCTCCATTGGCGAGCAGTGACTGGTCAGAGCTGTGACCTGCACTTTTGGTGCGACTTCACCACTGCAGCCAAACACTGGGACTGAAATAGCGGCGGGAAGCCAGTGCTGTACCCAGGGACCGGTGCAGGAGCTGCCTGCTACGTACATGCACCAGTCTGGGCTGTACATCAGGCCAGACTAGCGCATGCTGCCCTTTTTTTCATTCCTACCTGAAGGTCCGTGTGGAAAATTGCTCATGTGTATTAGAAAACAGGTTAACATTGGTCCATGTGCATCAATGTCCCATTACAGAAATTGTAGTAATTATCTGTAATATCATATTTTTCAAGAAAAGCATCCAGACCCTACTTGTACTTTACGAAATCGACCATTACAACATCATGTGGCAGAGCGTTCTATAGTCTCACTACTTTTACAGTAAGAATTGCTGTCTGAGTTTCCTCACCTATTTTAATTTAGAGGGTTTTGATTGGTGGAAACAGGTATAAGGCTGGTGGCACATATTCTTACTGGTTATACCCTTCTCTTAGCTTCAAGAGGAATTTACTGGTTTATACCCTTCTCTTAGCTTCAAGAGGAATTTGTTGTGTACCACACTGATTTTCACAAGTTCTTGAAGTGGCGACATGCTGACTATGTGAAGTTGTTGGGGTGACAGGTAGACCCCTGAATAGAATAATACACCTTTTTGCCAACATGAATAATTCACCGGGAGTCATCGCAATGCAATACCAGTGATTGTTAAAAATAGTGCTGTCAAAATACCCTTTGCAGAGTAAAGAAAAAATGAGAAAAGGACATTGGGGCCCATTGAAGAAGAGAAATAGAAATGTTTTGATTTTCTTTTGTATAATTCAATAAATAAAGGATTAAAAAAAATAATTCTAACTGAATGAGGGTACACAAAAAGGGCAGCCAGGATCTGCTCATCTCTAGCACTTTCTATTTCAGCTGCAGATGGAAGGAAGAGAGCCACAGTCATTACTAGTGGGTAGGCGGAGCCCAGATAGGATTGACACCTCAGATTAAAAAGAGTGTTGACCGTCCCCTCCAGCTCGGGCTCCTCCTACTCAGCTCTCCAGTTTACAATTTGAGGTCTCAGAGGATAGTCGCTGCTGGAAGCAGCTCCTCAGAAGATTTTATTATTTTTTATCGGACAAGAGATTTGGATCACCTAATGTGGTCTAGAGGTCTCAGGAGTCTCAGCGCTGCTGGACCCCCACCTCTCCCTTGGCGGATCTGTATTACCCTAA
>JARQOD010009533.1:0-30961 GCA_033576555.1 Oophaga sylvatica
TTGTCTCTGATTCCAACTTATTGAGAACACGTCTTGATGAGACATCACATAAATTTAGAGAGCGTAATTATCCGATCAGACTTATTGAGAGTGAAGTAACTCGTGCTCTGTCACCACCTGCCCCACCTCCACCAACCATCAAAAAAGAGAGGGTCCCGTTCGTCCATACATATCATCCCCTGATTTCCAAAGTGCATACAAGCATTCGTAAACACTGGCCACTCTTGACACGGGCATACCCCTCTATCGAGGCTTTTACGTCTCCCGCCTTGATGTGTAGTAGGAGGGCAGCTAATCTAAGAGACAAGTTGGTACATGCTGACATTGGGAGAACACAACCTAGATCTTCACAAGGCTCCTTTGCACCACGTCGACATGGGACTTTTCCCTGCTTGGGTTGTGCCTCATGCTCCAATGTTATTAAGTCAGATAACATCACTCACCCACGAACAGGAAAATCCTTTCCTATCAAAGGTTTTTTTCACTTGTGAGTCCAATAATGTGATATATGTGATCAAATGTCCATGTGGCCTCCTGTACGTGGGCGAGACCACCCAGCATGTACGTGACAGAATAGCGAGTCATAAATCGACTATTAGGACTAATAAAACCTGGCTACCCCTACCTGAACATTTTACTCAGTTTAAACATTCTGTAGCTCAACTGAAATTTCAGGTAGTTGAACAAGTACTGAGACCCAGAAGAGGTGGTGACTACATTAGACGACTAAAACTTAGGGAGACATTTTGGATTCACAGACTGGATACATTATCCCCTCGTGGCCTCAATAGGGAGATTAATTGGCTGCTCTAATAATGCTCTAACCGTTCTCTCATTTCATTTTTTCCTTAGACTCGCTGAATAACATTCCATCCTGGTAAGATTTTTATTTTTATTTTTTATTTTTTATTTTTATTTTTACTTTTTATTTTTCATTTTTATTTTTTATTTTTCATTCTTTATTTTTTATTCTTATTTATCATTCTTATTTATTTTTCTAGTTTGCATTTTTCTTCCTTCATTTTTTTACTTTTTTCTTATTTTTATTTTATTAAGCTTTTTTCCCATATATTTTCACATTAACTTTTTCCCCCCTTTTCCCCCCCTTCTTTTATTATCATCATTACCATTTTTATTTTTCTATTTTTCTATATTTCTTATTTTTTTTTTATTTTTTCTTATTTTCATTTTTGTTCTCTTATTTTCTCTATTTTCATTATGTCTCATTCTTATCCCTTTCTACTTTCCATGCCATTCCTTAATCATCTTACCTTTATCTGCTTTCCCTTCTTTCTCCTTTTTTCCTTTTTTCTTTTCCTCCCTCCTTCACCTTCTCTCTGCCTCCTTTTCTCTTTATCTTCATTCTTGTTTCCCAGCCAATTATTCTACTCCCTTGTACTCATCCCCCTGTCCATTAACAACATCATTCCTCATGTGGACACTCTCTGTTCCCTTTCCATAATCAAACATGGCGATACCTGACATCACTGCGCATGCGCAGTGACACCGACATTACCGCAGACGTCACTTCCGGTCCGGGACCACGTACTTCCGGCCCGGCGGTACACGCTGCCTCAATATAAATCAGGCTGTTCCCCACTTCACTCACAGCCGCATTAAGCAGCCGTGGCAGGGCGCGGGAGCGCCGCCATCCAGATAGTTGTCTGCATACAGGTAACCACATCCAGCGTCTATACTACTCCAGAGCAACCATCTCTATATAGCTGCTTCCTTTTCTTTATGGGGAACTAATGCTTGTTCTTATTTCCTCATCTAACCAGCCTCCGATCAGGCCTAGACAAACCTGATGATACAGGTAATTAAACATGGCGCCTGTCCTCAACCCAATATTATTGGGAAAGGCTGCTATATACTTCATTCATATGTCCCATCTTTTTCAGAGCTGCATAATCATTACTATCTCAATTGCATTACTGTGACAAGTGCCCATATTTCTCATTACCCATCATTCAGGTATCTCCTTTTTTCCTTTTGTGTGCTCTTGCAGAGTAGGAGAGATTTATTTTGACTACTAGTAACATTTTTACTCTATACATCTAGATTATTATGACAGACCCTTTCTATATAACATATCTCTGGTATATTCTCTTATACTTCGATTTACCTATCTATGTATATATTGTATATATTGTATATTGTGTTGTATTTTATTGTACATATACCTGTGTTGTTTTGTTGTAAATACTTACCCTGTTATCTTTTTCATTTCTTCTAGTACCCCATGATTAAGACTCATGTAGAGTCGAAACGTCGGGTATACATGAATGTGGGTATCTTTGTTATTTTTACACGGCACTTCACCTAGCATTGTGGAACACAATAAACTATCATCTTTGCAAAATTAAAATCTATAGTGTGTGCGGTGAATTTAATACTTTGATATATTTAAAATGTATACTTGTACATTTTTGGTACTAAAATTCATCATTTTATGGTTGGAAAGCTGCCGCTTTTCGGGTTTTGAGCATATCAATCAGGGTGTCGGCTCTTCCCTATGTGGAGCAAGTTAGACATCGGATGTTGTGTGCATGTGGAGGGAGCAGGAGACTTATTGCCGGACACACAGCAGGGGAACATCTGGCGTTACTGAACCCCACTAACACAGGAGCTTGTGTTTTTCTCTGTGCACACGGCACTTCTGAGCAGCAACTGGCAGTGTTGGAGCCCAGGGAGTACAGATCAGGTGGTAGAAAGATGAACAGAACAGGAGACATGGATACTGTTGCCAACCAGTTATTTAATCGGAAACCGGACAGGCAAATTCAGGCGAGATCCATGCATTGTTAATTTTCAGAAAAGTAAGCCGGTTATTGGAGGATAGTCGCATGCGACGGTCTGTTAGTACACCACCTGCGGCACTAAAGACGCGCTCCGATAATACACTAGCAGCAGGGCAAGCCAGCACCTCCAATTCATACTGGCTAAGCTCTGGCCATGTATCCAGCTAAGAGACCCAAAACTTGAAGGGGGAAGAGCCGTCTAGAGTACACTGAGAGAGCAAGACATGTAGTCTGTCACCATCTGACGGAAACGATGCCTCCTGCTGACTGGAGCCGTCTGTGATGGTGTAGACATTTGTGGCCATGACACAAAACTTCGCCACATTTGGGCCATACTGGTCTTGCCCTGTGCAGAGGCGCTGCTTCTGCTCCCTCTTGGTGCAGAGTTTCCTCCACTGCCTCAACGCACAGAGCTGCTTTGTAAAGCAGTAGCAGCAGCAGTGCTCTCGGCTGGAATGGAGAACATGATGGATTGCACCAGTGTGTCTTGGTACTCCCACATTTTACGCTCCCGGTTCAACGGTGTTATGAGGCTTTGTAAGTTGTCCCGGTAGCGAGGGTCTAGGAGGGTGTACACTCAATAATCAGACGTAGTGAGAATGTGGGTGATGCGGCGGTCGATTCTCAGGCACTGCAGCATGAAATCAACCCTGTGCTGCAGACTCCCAACTGGCCAAGAAACGCTGTCCCCTGCAAGAGGCGTCATCTCTGCCTGCTCTGCATCACCCCACCCTCACTCTACATACTGACTACTAGAGCATTGTGTACCTCTTTCCTCTGGAGCGATGTCTTCCTCCTCCATTGACTCCTCCTCATCCTCCTCAGAAAGTGTCCCCTGCCTAGGCCTTTGTGAGGAACCACGTTGCGCTGACTGTCCAGAAGGTGATGGAATTTGTGACTCCTCATCCTCCACCTCTTCCAAATCCTCACCCCTTAGTGCTTGCAGTGTTTTATGAAGCAGGCAGATAAGGGGGACAGTCATGCTGACTAGTGCATCATCTGCACTCGCCATCCGCATTGAGTCATCAAACGCAAGCAAATCGTAGCAGATGTCCTTCATAGAGGCCCACTCAGTGGTGGTGAAGTGTGAACGGCGCAAATTGCGAGTTGATTGTGCCTGATGCAGCTGGTACTCCATTACTGCTGCCTGCTGCTCACACAACCGCTCCAACATATGTAACGTGGAATTCCACCTGGTGGGTAGGTCACATATGATGCGATGTTCCGGAAGGTGGAATCGGCGTTGCAGAGCTGCAATGCGTGATTTGGCCATGCTGGAGCGCCGCAAGTGAGCGCACGCTAGGCGGACCTTGTGCAGCAGTGCATCAAGATCCGGATAGTCCCTCAAAAAACTTTGCACGACCAAGTTCATCACATGTGCCAGACATGGTATGTGAGTGAGGTTGCCTAGGCCCAGAGCTGCCACCAGATTTCGGTTATTGTCACACACTACCAAGCCTGGCTGGAGATTCGTTGGCACAAACCACACGTCGCTCTCCTGCTTTATGGCATTCCAGAGCTCCTGCGCTATGTGGCTTCGATTCCCCATTGAAATTAATTTCAGGACGGCCTGTTGACGTTTTGCCACGGCTGTGTTCATATCGGTCGTAACAGGTAAGCTTTCACGGGTCCATGTTGAGGTAGACCGTGACGGCTCCTGCAGCAATGATTCTGAGGAACTGGAGTAGGAGGAGGAGTCAATGTGTACAGACTGGATTCCTGCAATCCTTGGAGTTGGCAGAACACGTACAGCACCACTCGCAAGATCTGTACCTGGCTCCACAACATTGACCCAATGGGCAGTGAGGGAAAGGTATCGTTCCTGTCCATGGGTACTGGTCCACATATCGGTGGTCAGGTGGACCTTGCAACTGACGGCGTTTAGTAGCGCATGTTTCATTTTTACCTCCACATGCTTTTGCAGGGCAGGGACGGCTTGCCTGCTGAAATAAAAGCGGCTGGGCACGTTGTATTGTGGGACTGCCAATGCCATTAAGTTACGGAATGTGTCAGTCTCCACCAGCCTGAATGACAGCATTTCAAGGGACAGGAGTTTTGCAATGCCAGCATTCAGAGCCTGTGCTCGGGGATGGTTTGCCGAGTAGGGTCGCCTTTTCTCCCATGCCTGTGCTACCGATGGCTGTACAGTGGCCTGGGAGTGTGAGGATGATAGGGAACTTGGTGCTGTGTGTGGAATTACACTGGGTCTCTGTACACCAGTGACAGAGGTTCTTCCATGGCGGTCCTGTGAGGAAGCCGAAACAGCTGTGTGTGAGCTGGAGGAAGAGACTCTGACATGATCTGAAGATGTAAGTGGTGCTGTAGGTTGGCCTACGTCTCTAGTGTGTCTTTGTAACTCCACCACGTGCTTGGTCCGCACATGTTTCCACATATTAGTGGTATTGAGGTTTCTGGCACTTTTACCTCTTTTGACTTTTTGATTACACAGCTTGCATTTGACATAGCAAATGTCATCTGCAACTGTGTCAAAAAAGGACCACGCACTGCAAGTCCTGGGAGCGCCCGTTTTGGCTTTTGGAAGAGAACTGCTCCAAACGGGTGCCAAAGTGGAGGCTACAGGCAACCGAGTCTGCAGCCTACCTCTCCCTCCTGTTTGGACCGTTGGGGGAATCTCTTCCTCAGAGCTGCTCCCACCACCTTCCTGTTCCTCACGCCATGATGGGTCAAGGACCTCATCATCTCCACTACCCTCTTCAAACACCTGCTGCTGTTGGGTCGTCTGGCCAGCACCATGCGCAACAGAAATTGGCACCTGAGTCTCATCATCATCAGATGCGTTCTGCGGTGTGCTGACCATCGGCACTGGCTCACCCGCCTCTTCAGATTCAGAGAGACAAAGCAGTTGCGCATCACTGCATACTCCCTCTTCTTCACATTCTAGAATGCTGCTTGGCTGGCCCCCTCTTTCCAAGCCAACAGATTCAGAGAACAGAAGTAGAGACTGAGCTGGCTCTTGTACAGAGCTCTCTGACTGCTTGGGCAATTTGGCAGGTGGTGAAGAGACAGATGGTTGCTCAACAGTGCTCAGGTCCTGAGAGGAGGTGGAAGCAATTGAAGTCGATGCATTAGCTGCCATCCATCCGACAACGGCTTCAATTTGTTCTTCCCGCAGCAGGGGGGTACGCCGAGCTCCTACAAAACTGCGCATAAAGGACCGATGACGGGGAAAACTGGTGGATGCTGTGTCACTGGTGGCCGCAGCAGGCACAGAATCTCCACATCCTCTCCCTGCTGAAACTCCAAGCCCACGACCATGTGCCTTACTCCCTGCCTTCTTCATCTTGGTAGATTGATAAAGATAGGCAGAAAAGTACTAAGGCCTTAGTGTGCTTATTCCTGAACAGCTGCTAACAGGTATAAGAAACACTAAGTTTATTAAGTGTGGACTACACTTTAATATCTGCTAATGTGGCCTAGCAAGTGTTAAGTGTAGTGTTTGGTGAACTTTATTAACTTTTTTGTGCTTTTCACCAAAAAAACAAAGCCAAAAGATGTACAATCGATAGTATCACTCACCAACTTTTTGTAGCTATTACAATGCAGGAATCTAGAATGCAATAGATAAGGCTACAAAAAATAGGGTAATACTAATCTGTCTGGTCCTGCAGGCTGCAAACCAGCCGAAAGGCTCCGCTATGTACTTCTATAGTGTTTGAACCAATATATTGGATACGGATGGAAGCGCGTCACACTAATAGATGAGAGTTAATTGAAATTGAATGGAGCAGCACCAATTACAAAAAATACAAAAGGATGAGGCAGTGACACACGCTAGTTAGCAGACTACAATCAACAATGGATGCAGAACTAACTTCAGCGTGAGCTGCACTCACAAAGAGACCTCCCAGACAGCCGTGAACACTGCAGACAACTGTTCACTAGCTCTGAAAGGCTCCGCTATGTACTTCTATAGTGTTTGCAACCAATGTATTGGATACGATGGAAGCGCGTCACACTAATACATGAGAGTTAATTGAAATTGAATGGAGCAGCACCAATTACAAAAACAAAAACAAAAAAGGATGAGGCAGTGACACGTGCAGCTGACTACAATACAGCGATGGATGCAGACCAAACTGCAGCGTCACCTGCACTCACACACAGACCTTGCAGAGAGCTGTGAAAACAGCCCTGCAAGGCAAAAGGAAGCTTTACACAGCGGTTTGTAAAATAGCCTGCCTACAGAACAATTCACAAAATCGCAATCTCTAACTGTCCCTCAGAGTCAGAAGAGCAGCGTTCTGTCCCTAACTGAATTCACAGCAGAGTGAAACCAAAATGGCGGCGGCGGCGCCTTTTATAGTGCATTCTGACATAATTTCAGCAGCCAATCACAGCCATGCCATTAGTTAACATGACCGCAGCATTACAGGATGTGCCCACACTTCTTAGGATTCCTCATTGGCTGAATAAAATGACACTGCCTCTCATAACATTATGGGAACTTCCAATTCCGGTATACGATATGGCAAAAGTATCGGAACTCAGTATTGGAATTCCGATACCAAGAATATCTGCCGATACCCGATACTTGCTGTATCGGAATGCTCAAAAATAATCATGACGTGTAATATGTCTTGCTCTATTGTAGGCTCTTTTAATAGAACTTCTGCTGTATCCACGCTCCAAAAACCTCATACCCAGTTAAATCAGATTGTGTATCAAAATCTTCCTCCGTGGAACAAATTTGTTTAAGACGTAAAAATTGTCCAAATGGAATAGAATTAATTAGAGCCTGTGGGTGTGAAGAAGAGGCATGGACCAAGGCATTAACAGCCGTTTGCTTCCTAAATAAGTTGGTTTTGAGGCAATCATTTGAGTCCCTCGTGACACAAACATCCAAAAAGTCGATGGCATTCATATGATGGCAAAAAGTTAACCATACATTGATATGGTTCGAATTGAGACTAGTGATAAATCTAGATAGTGCTTCAACCGAATCCTGCCAAATAAAAAAAAACATCATCTATGTAACGTGTCCAAAATAGGACACGTTCCATAGGTCCATAATTATCAGAAAAAAAGAGGTCCCTCTCCCAAAATCCAAGGAACAGGTTGGCGTAAGATGGGGCAAAGGAAGCACCCATCGCTGTTCCTTGAATTTGAAGGAAGAAGGACCCCTTAAAAGTAAAAAAATTATGTGATAAAGTAAAATCAAGTAAATTAGTGAAAAAAACAATGAAAGCTCGTGAAAAGGAAGAATGTTGTAAAAAATACGTTACAGCCGCCAATCCATCAGTATGCCGTATACTGGTGTAAAGGGACTCAAAATCACAAGTTACTAGTATAGAGTTCTGATCAATATATAGGCCATCGACCTTTTTAAGGAAATTGTTTTTATCTCTGGTATAAGAGGGAAGTGCTGTGACAAAAGGTTGCAACATGGGATCAATGTGTTCACATTCTCTAAATAATTGACACGCCCCGAGACAATGGGCATACAATGGGGTACCTCTTGGTTCTTATGTATCTTGGGCAGCAGATAAAGGGTGGGAATGGTGGGCTCATGAACCTGCAGTGCTGAGAAGAGGTCATTTTTAACAATACCTTCATCTCTTGCATCAAAAAAAAAAAGCATTTTCAGCTGAGTCTGAAATTTGGATAGAGGATTAAAAGTCAACCTCTTATAGCATTCAATATTATCCAATTGGTGAAATGCCTCTGATTCATATAGTTCTTTGGGCCACACCACAACATTCCCACCCTTATCTGCTTGTTTAAAAACAACATCCCCAAGACCGGCTAGTCTTTTAAGACCCAATTTCTCCTGATGGCTAAAATTACTAGTATGAGGATATGAAGAAATATTATTAAGTTTGCTACTCACAGTACGAACAAAAACACTACTGTGTTGTGCACAGACTGTTTTTTGCTCTAGGTCATGGATTTTAAGACCAGGGAAGCCTCCTGGCAGGGTCAGGTAAATGATGTCTTTGATAACACAGGCACAACTAACTCAACCACTGATGGGCTTAATTTTGATTCTCTTTTTAAAATGACAAAGAAGTTTTTGTTTAAAAGAACCCGTATTTGGTGGACTAAGGTATTTTTGGAGAACTACATACACAAACAGTTGATACCCAGAGGTTTGAGGGTGAGAGTCTCTCCATCTTTTATTGTGGAAGACGATGAATTCATTGCTGATTGGGAAAAGGTTTGCAATGAGACATCTTGGAAGTTGATGGGATTATTGGTTGGACTCAACACCAAATCTATTTGTGATGTGGATAGACATTTGGATGAATTATTTGATAAAGCTAGATCTAACTTGTCCTCTGAGCAATTGAAAAGATTTTTAATGATTCGTTGGACAAGGATTTAGAATTATTGGTCAAGGATATACAAAGGAAACACACCAATAAACTGTCTAGAGATCAGAATGATTTATCAATGGGAAGAATATATAGATGGAAAAGACTATCCACTACCACTAAAGAACGCTCATCCTCTCTTGCCTCACATCTATCTGTCAGTAATGTGTCTGTCGCCTCCTCTTCCGTCTCTGTGGCTTCAATTATAACACCCAAAAGGAAAAGAAATCTGCGGTTTCTTCCAAACAAGCGGGAGTATTCTCCAGAAACTAGCAACAATCAAAGGTAATAAACTTGAGCACACATGCTTTTTCATCAGTGGAATTAAATCTGTTAACAAAAGGCTTAATGTTCTGCCCCACTGCTCATTTTGTTCATTTTAATGCAGCCAAAGATCTGCATCTGTTTGCTAGAAGGATATTATTTAAACGTATTTTTCATAATGAGGAAATTTTACATCTTTCCCCACAGAGACAGAACAGGAGGCGTTAGCTAATTTGGAACTTCTGGCCAGGGAACACAACTCTATGGAAGGTGAGGTTCCCAAGGTTATCAAAAAAACATCCAACAAATTCCCTCCTCTATCCTCCTGTCCAGCTGTTGATGTTTTTGTTCGTACTGTAAGTAGAGAACTTAATAATATTTCTTCATATCCTCATACTAGTAATTTTAGCCATGAGGAGAAAATGGGCCTTAAAAGACTAGCCCGTCTTGGGGATGTTGTTTTTAAACCAGCAGTTAAGGGTGGGAATGTTGTGGTGTGGCCCAAAGAACTATATGAATCAGAGGCATTTCACCAATTGGATAATATTGAATGCTATAAGAGGTTGACTTTAAATCCTCTTTCCAAAGTTCAGACTCAGCTGAAAATGCTTTTACAAGATTCAAGAGATGAAGGTATTATTACAAATGACCTCTTCTCAGCACTGCAGGTTAATGAGCCCAACATTCCCACCCTTTATCTGCTGCCCAAGATACAGTACAGACCAAAAGTTTGGACACACCTTCTCATTCAGCGATTTTTCTGTATTTTCATGACTGTGAAAATAGTAGAATCACACTGAAGGCATCAAAACTATGAATTAACACATGTGGAATTATACATTACACTTTACAAAAAGTGTGAAACAACTAAAAATATGTTTTATATTCTAGGTTCTTCAAAGTAGCCACCTTTTGCTTTGATTACTGCTTTGCACGCAGAAAAGGTGAATGGATGGACTCTGCATGCCTGGTTCCCACCGTGAAGCATGGAGGAGGTGGTGTGATGATGTGGGGGTGCTTTGCTGGTGACACTGTTGGGGATTTATTCAAAATTGAAGCCATATTGAACCAGCATGGCTACCACAGCATCTTGCAGCGGCATGCTATTCCATCCGGTTTGCGTTTAGTTGGACCATCATTTATTTTTCAACAGGACAATGACCCCAAACACATCTCCAGGCTGTGTAAGGGCTATTTGACCAAGAAGGAGAGTGTTGGGGTGCTATGCCAAATGACCTGGCCTCCACAGTCACCAGACCTGAACCCAATCGAGATGGTTTGGGGTGAGCTGGACCGCTCACCACTTCAGTTTTGAATAATCCCCAACAGTGTCACCAGCAAAGCACCCCCACACCATCAATCACCTCCTCCGTGCTTCACGGTGGGAACCAGGCATGCAGAGTCCATCTGTTCACCTTTTCTGAGTGCAAAGCTGTAATCAAAGCAAAAGGTGACTACTTTGAAGAACCTAGAATATAAGACATATTTTCAGTTGTTTCACACTTTTTTGTAAAGTGTAATGTATAACTCCACATGTGTTAATTCATAGTTTTGATGCCTTCAGTGTGATTCTACAATTTTCATAGTCATGAAAATACAGAAGAATCTTTGAATGAGAAGGTGTGTCCAAACTATTGGTCTGTACTGTACATAAGAACCAAGAGGTCCCCCTGGTAGGCCCATTGTCTCGGGGCGTGGCAATTATTTAGAGAATGTGAACAGATACATTGATTCCATCTTGCAACCTTTTGTCACAACACTTCCCTCTTATACCAGAGACACAAAAGATTTCCTTAAAAAGGTTGATCGCCTATATATTGATCAGAACTCTATACTAGTAACTTGTGACGTTGAGTCCCTTTACACTAGTATACGGCATACTGACGGATTGGCGGCTGTAACATATTTTTTACAACATTCTTCCTTTTCACGAGCTTTCATTGTTTTTTTCACTAATTTACTTGATTTTACTTTATCACATAATTTTTTTACTTTTAAGGGGTCCTTCTTCCTTCAAATCCAAGGAACAGCGATGGGAGCTTCCTTTGCCCCATCTTACGCCAACCTGTTCCTTGGATTTTGGGAGAGGGACCTCTTTTTATCTGACAATTATGGACCTATGGAACGTGTCCTATTTTGGACACGTTACATAGACGATGTTTTTTTTTTTATTTGGCAGGATTCGATTGAAGCACTATCTAGATTTATCACTAGTCTCAATTCGAACCATATCAATGTACGGTTAACTTTTTGCCATCATATGAATGCCATCGAGGGACTGAAATGATTGCCTCCAAACCAACTTATTTAGGAAGCAAACGGCTGTTAATGCCTTGGTCCATGCGTCTTCTTCACACCCACAGGCTCTAATCAATACTATTCCATTTGGACAATTTTTATGTTTTAGACAAATTTGTTCCACGGCGGAAGATTTTGATACACAATCTGATTTAACCCCTTAACGACCAAGCCATTTTGTAGGTTAAAGACCAGGCCAATTTTTACAATTCTGACCACTGTCTCTTTATGAGGTTATAACTCTGGAACGCTTCAACGGATCTTGGCGATTCTGAGACTGTTTTCTCGAGACTTATTGTACTTCATGATATAAACACAAAGAGATTGGAGAAAAACGCCATATACTAATGTATAAATATTTATTAATATCAAAAGTCATATATCTCAATAATCCTTAGTACATACATACATAAATGCATAGCTCAATAAGTGGTTTGAAATGGTATGCGAGATGTTAATAGATGTAAAAATACCTGTAAAACTTAGGACAGCAGGGTAAGGTGGGCACACAGGTCACAGATATATAGTCCCATGCTCAATGGCATAATGTGCCCCACTAAATAAACATATTACTACGCAGCAAAAGATGTTCCCAAAGAAAACATGTGTTGAAATAGTTGCAAGTGCATACAGAGAGAGGGTCCGGATTCCCAAACTCATATCAAATGAATGCTGCTACCTTAGTCAATAATGAGACTCACCCATACTGGCACTAAGATTCAGGAACGCGCCCCGACGCGCGTTTCGCACTGGCTTCTTCATGTCTACTTTACATCAGCACAATTTTGGAACCAAAATTTTTTTTTTAGGAAGTTATAAGTGTTAAAAGTTGACCAGCAATTTCTCATTTTTCCAACAAAATTTACAAAACCATTTTTTTTAGGGGCCACCTCACATTTGAAGTGAATTTGAGGGGTCAATATGACAGAAAATACCCAAAAGTGACACCATTCTAAAAACTGCACCCCTCAACGTGTTCAAAGCCACATTCAAGAAGTTTATTAACCTTTTAGGTACTTCACAAGAATTGAAGCAATGTGGAAGGAAAAAATGAACATTTAACTTTTTTTCCCAAAATTTTTCTTTCGACACAATTTTTTAAAATTTTGTCAAGGGTATCAGTAGAAAATGAACCACAATATTTGTTGTACAATTTCTCCTGAGTACACCGATACCCCATGTGTGGGGGTAAACCACTATTTGGGCACATGGCAGAGCTCGGAAGGGAAGCAGCGACATTTGACTTTTTTGGCTGGAATTGAGATTGGACGCCATGTCGCATTTGGAGAGTCCCTGTGTGCCTAAACAGTGGAAACCCCCCACAAGTGACCCCATTTTGGAAACTAGACCCCCCCAAGGAACTTATCTAAATGTGTTGTGAGAGCTTTTAACCCCCAAGGGCTTCACAGAAGGTTATAACGTAGAGCCATAAAATTAAAAAATCATATTTTTTCCACAAAAATGATCTTTTCATCCCAATTTTTATTTTCCAAAGGATAAAAGGACCCCAAAAGTTATTGTGCAATTAGTCCTGAGTACGCTGATACCCCATATGTGGGGTAAACCACTATTTGGGCGCATGGCAGAGCTCGGAAGGGAAGCAGCGCCATTTGACTTTTTTGGCTGGAATTGAGATTGGAAGCCATGTCGTATTTGGAGAGCCCCTGTGTGCCTAAATAGTGGAAACCCCCCACAAGTAACCCAATTTTGGAAACTAGACCCCCCAAGGAACTTATCTAGATGTGTGGTGAGAGCTTTGAACCCCCAAGGGCTTCACAGAAGGTTATAACCCATATGTGGGGGTAAACCACTATTTTGACGCATGGCAGAGCTCGAAAGGGAAGGAGCGCCTTTTTCAAATGCAGACTTTGATGGAATGGTCTGCGGGTGTCATGTCACGTTTGGAGATCCCCTGATGTGCCTAAACAGTAGAAACCCCCCACAAGTGACTTCATTTTGGAAACTAGACCCCCCAAGGAACTTATCTAGATGTGTGGTGAGCACTTTGAACCCCCAAGTGCTTCACAGAAGTTTATAACGTAGAGCCGTGAAAATAAAAAAATCATATTTTTTTCAACAAAAATAATATTTTTGCCCCCAAAGTTTTATTTTTATAAGGGTAACAGGAGAAATAGAACCCCAAAAGCTATTGTGCAATTTGTCCTCAGTTTGCTGATATCCCATATGTGGGGGGGAGCCACTATTTTGACGCATGGCAGAGCTCGGAAGGGAAGGAGCACCGTTTTTAAATGCAGACTTTGATGGAATGGTCTGCGGGTGTCATGTCGCGCTTGGAGAGCCCCTGATGTGCCTAAACAGTAGAAACCCCCCACAAATGACCCCATTTTGCAAACTAGACCCCCCAAGGAACTTATCTAGATGTGTGGTCAGCACTTTGAACCCCCAAGGGCTTCACAGAAGTTTATAACGTAGAGCCGTGAAAATAAAAAAATCATATTTTTTTCCACAAAAATGACCTTTTTGCCCCCAAATTTTTATTTTTATAAGGGTAACAGGAGAAATAGGGCCCCAAAAGTTGATGTGTATTTTGTCCTGAGTACGCTGATATCCCATATGTGGGGGGAACCACTGTGATCGCCTTACTGCGATCTTTGGGAGGCACAATGAACAAATCACAAAAGGTGAAGAATTGGTTTTCTTTTTTACGCCATTCCTCGTGCGGTATTAGTGATTAGGCAACTTTATTCCTCAGATCGGTGCGATTACGGCGATACCAGATTTACATCCTTTTTTCATGTTTAGCTTCTGTCACACACTAAAAGATGCTTTTTTTTGGAATAATTTTTTGTAAGAAATTTTTGCATCGCCGTATTTTGAGAGCTATAATTTTTCCATATTTTGGCTGACAGAGTTATCTGTGGGCTTATTTTTTGCGGGACGAGCTGATGTTTTTATTGGTACCATATTCGGGCACATAACGTTTTTTGATCGCTTCCTATTCCGATTTTTGTGGAAGCAGAATGAACAAAAACCAGCAATTCAGGAATTGTTTTTTTTTTTTTTCCTCCGTTCCGTGTGTGGTAAAATTGATAAAGCAGCTTTATTCTTCGGGTCACTACGATTACAGCGATACCTCATTTATATATATTTTTTTTATGTTTTGGCGTTTTTTACACAATAAAAAATTTTATAGAAAAAATAATTATTCTTGCATCAGTTTATTCCGCGAGCTATAACTTCTTTATTTTTTCGCTGATGATGCTGTATAGCGGCTTGTTTTTTGCGAGACAAGATGACATTTTCAGCGGTACCATGATTATTTATATCTGACTTTTTGATCGCGTGTTATTACACTTTTTCCAAGCGGTATGATGATACCGCTTGGAAAAAGTATAATTTGCTACTTTTTTGTGTTTTTTTTTTACGGCTTTCACTGAAGGGGTTAACTAGGGTTACGCTTTTATAGATGGGATTTTTACGGACGTGGCGATACCAAACATGTGTATTTTTTTCGTTTTTTATTTTTTTTATTACATAAAAATGTGTATTTTTTAGGGGATTTTTTAAATTATTTTTTTATATTTTTTTTAAAAAAAAATTTTCAAAAATGATTTTTTTCAACTTGTCCCTTTATGGGACTTTCACTTTTTTTACTTTTTATTGCAGTTACAATGCATTGCAATGCTCCAGCATTGCAATGCATTGTACCTATGATGAAAGCTGCTGTGACCATGATCACAGCAGCTTTCCATAGCTAGATGACCCGGAGGTTGTCATGACAACCCCCGGGTCATTAAGGCAGAGATCGGGCCCTGCAATTATATTGCAGGGCGCCGATCTGAGGCAGAGGGAGCTCCCGACCCTCTGCCTCCCCCCCTGAGCGCTGCGATCGTGCTCAATCGCAGCGGTAAGGGGGTTAACAGCCAGGGGCGGCGGGGGCGCCGCTCCTGGCTGTCAGTGCAGGAAGCTCGGCCACTGCAGCGCCGGCTCCTGCACTGATCGCGCTGGAGAAGCTGAAATTTCAGCTTCTCCTGCGCGATCGCTGCTGTGTTTGGTCAGTCAGATTGACTGACCAAGCACAGCGCTGTAGGTGCGGGGACCGACGGCAAAGGTCCCCGCACCGCTTGCCGTGCCTGTCAGCTGTCTGTGACAGCTGTCGGCACTGATCTACCACTGCGTGTTTACACGCAGTGGTAGATCAAAGGGATGACGTGCACAGTCCGTCCTGGTGTAGGAACTGACACCTTGCCATGACGGACTGTGCACGTCATTAGACATTAAGGGGTTAATGGGTATGAGGTTTTTAGAGCGTGGAAACAGCAGAAGGTCTATTAAAAGAGCCTACAATAGAGCGAGACATATTAACAGTCATGATGCCCTCTATGGTAATGCTGTAACCAGGCGAAAAAACAATGTGGTGCGGTTTATTACCCAATTCACTGGTCAGAGTGACCATTTGAGGTCTTTTCTTGCCAAACATTGCAGATTTTGAAGTCTGATCCTATCATATCCAGATATGTTGGTGACAGACCATCCATGACATTCAGGAGATCACCCAATTTGGGAGATCAGTTAGTCAAAGGTTTATACACAGGTATACCCACGGGCAATTTCTTGTCTACTATTGTGCCCCCACATGGATGTAAACCTTGTGGCTCCTGTGTAGCCTGTCCTAATGTTGTCAGGACCCGGAATTTTGTGAGTTCTGACAAGTCCTGTTCTTTTAACATCAAACATGCAATCACATGTACGTCATCTGCTGTTGTGTATTATGCAACGTGTCCTGCTCCCTCATCTATGTTGGTTTGAGCACCCGCCAGCTCAAGGTGAGGGTGTGGGAACACGTTTTAGGGATTAGGGCAGCGAGGGACATTGAGGACATTGCCTCCCTTAAGACCCTGCCGAGATTAGGTCGTCATATTGAAAAAGTTCATTTTTTCCACAAAAATCTTGTTTTAGACCTGAATTTCTCACTTTTGTCAGAGATTACACCAAAAAGTGGACCCCACAATTTGTTACCCACTTTCTTATCAGCGTGGCGATATCCCATTTGTAGTCAAAAATTTCTGTTTGGACAAAATGCAGTGCTCAGAGAGAATGGGGGACAATGTGACAAATTTGGCTTTATTTGAAAATCCTTCCAGGAATTATTACTCACAGAGGGAGGCATGCTCCTAAAAATAGGATAATTATAAAATTTGGTCTTGCTAACAAAACAGTTGTCCCGCATTTGCGTATATTGTAGCAGGCAGAATAAACTGTACTGGAATAAAGGGCAAAATGTGGAGGAAAATGCAGCCAACTATGTGGCAAAGCTGAGTTTGTTCCAAAGATGTAAGAACACCAGCAGTGCTAGCATGGCAGACACTTTCAGAGACTGGTCGTACAACGTCCTTTTAGCTCCATCAATCCCTATATGAGAGACGAATGTGCCAATAGATGTGGTGCACAATAGCAAGTTCCCACCCGCCAAGGTCAAAACCATTATATGCACAAAACAACCAATCCCCTACAGAATCTGTAAAGTATTGTCTGGAAACAGAGGTTCGGCAAGAACCATACAGTAAAGCCCGTAGTGTAGAAGTACGGAACTTCCTCATTTTAGAAATCCTCCAATAAAATGATCATGCCCGTATCACCAACATAAAAACATAAATATAAGTAATAGAAATGGAAGACAAAGTTTTGTGTAGCAAGACAGTCGTAAAAACAGTCAAAGTTAGATAAATGGTCAAAAATGTTTGTGAGTAATCAAGTCCTAGAATTAATTTTCAGATGACCTGACTTTTCAGGAACATTTGTGGGGTCCACACTCTGGAGTGTACAGACATGGGTACGTGGACGAGAATTTGTTGGAATAGTAGTTTAGTATGTGATTGATCAAGTCCAAGAATTAATTTTCAGATGACCTGACTTTTCAGGAACATTTGTGGCGTCCACACTCTGGGTGTTACAGACGTGGGTACGTGGATGGGAATTCGTTGGAATAGTAGTTTGGTATGGGATTGATCAAGTGTTGGAATTAATTGTGGAATGTGGTAAAATGGGACCTACTAATGAAAATATTTTCTATTACATGTTCCAAATTACTCTACTGGGGCCTCTAAGCAGAAAATAAAAATTATATTAAAACAAACAAATAATTGTGGGTGATGTGGTAGGTCTCAAAGCAGGGGGAGATACAAAGGCCTGGTTGGGATGGGCATGTGGGGTAATAGTAATGGGAATCACTCTGTTTGCCATGCATCCTGCAAACCCGGCAGAGTTTTTGAGGATACTTTTGGGTGGGAGTGACAGGGACAGGGTGAGGAAAATGGCGCTCTGAAAGTCTCCGAGAATCCTCAGACTCGAAGGCTTGCCCCGGTGCCATTGAGTCAAACATGAGGCCCTCAATAATTTTTTCCTGATACTGGAGGAATGTGAGGGGTCCTTGGGACTTTTTGTACAGGACAAAACTGTTGTATGTGGCCGTTTGGATAAGATAGATTGCCACCTTTTTGTACCAGGCCCTGGTCTTCCGTTTGACCAGGTATAGTTGCAGAACCTGGTCTGATAAATCAACCCCACCCATAAATTTATTATAGTCTGTGATGCAGACCGGTTTGTCCTTGTCCGTGGTGGCAACCCTCTCTCTGACCTTCACAGTGTGGTCCGCATGTAGTGTGGTCAGCACGTAGACGTCCTTCCTGTCATTCCACTTCACTGCAAGAAGTTGGTCACTTGCGAGTGAGAATGACTCCCTCTTCTCCAAACGTCTGGACACCAACTGTGACGGAAACCCCACTCTGTTTTTCCTGACTGTCCCACAGGCCCCTGTATTTCAGCGTGGAGGGATTTATATAGGGTGATGCTGGTGTAATAGTTGTCGGTATACACATGGTACCCTTGATTTAGGAAAGGTGTCATTTATGCCACACAATTTTGCCTGGGATACCAATTGTCTGGGGCAGTTTGGGGGGTTTATTTGGCGGTCCCTACCTTCACAAATTAGGAAGATGGATGTGTACCCTGATGAGTTGTCACACATTTTGTATAATTTTACGCCATATTTGGCACGTTTGGAGGGGATAAATTGGCGGAATGAGACGGCCCTTGTAGCTCATCAAGGACTCGTCTACTGCCACATTTTGCTCTGGGGTATAGGAATTAAGAAATTAATTTTGTAGGAGGGTAATTAGGGGTCTCAATTTATTTAGCCAATCATAGTTGGGGTCAGTTCTTGTGGGGGCTTGGGAATTGTCATTGAAGTGGAGAAATCTCATCAGGGCTTCGTAACAGACTCGGGACATGATGGCTGCAAACACAGGGGTGCTGTGGACAGCTTTTGTTGTCCAGTAAGAGCGGAGTGTGTTTTTTTTTACTAAACCCATATTCAGGGTAAGGACTAACATTTTTTTTATTTCGGGGACATTTGTGGGCATCCAGGAACGGGAATCAAAGGCAGTGGGTTTTTGGAAAATGTATTGTCGGGCATGCAGATTTGTTTGGTGGACGATTAATTCTAGGACTTCGGGGCTAATGAAAATTTGGAAAAAATCAGTGGGGGTAAAATTGGCTACATCTACTCTTATTCTGGGGACAACAGAAAAAGGGGGAATTTGAGGGGAAAATGAGGTGTCATTATTCCACAGCGATGGGGGGACTGCGGTACTTGGTCCTGCCTTCTCTGAACCTTCAGCAGTGACGACCGACTCCGCTACCATCGGGCTGGGGGATCCCGTGAAGGAAGAGTCGTCGTCACTGTCTGAAAACTGCTCAGCTTCAGAGGCAGATTCCGTTTCACTGCCGGAGCTGCCGGAGCAAAGCAGGCTATATGCTCGCTCCGCGCTGAACATTCTGTGGGCCATTTTATTTATTTTATTTGCCTAATGATATACTAACCCTAATCTAACTCTAGTATTTTTTTTCCTCCTAACCCTAACACGTGTAACCCTAACCCTAACTTCAAAAAATTATTTTAAAAAATTATTAAGAAAATAAATTTTT
Organism: Oophaga sylvatica; assembly: GCA_033576555.1. NCBI lineage: Eukaryota > Metazoa > Chordata > Amphibia > Anura > Dendrobatidae > Oophaga > Oophaga sylvatica. Next base: position 19,643 of record JARQOD010009533.1, read on the forward strand.
TTTAGAATACCCTGACAATGGGGATGGGGATGGGGATACGGGGATTATGGATGAACATCCTAAAATGGATGCTTGCGGACACTGGAGTGTTTCTTTTTTCACTGACAGGGCAGCGCTTGAACTGTAGTCTATCTCTCTTCTCTTCCAGAACAACTACAAGGAAGGAGGAGAGAAACCACAGCCCAAGTGCTGCCATATTTAAAAATATTGGGGATTTTGATCACTGTGATAGGGTCTATTACAGTAATTAAAACCTAGCAGCCAATGAGAAATTTCTCCTTGGTTGCCAGGTGCAGGCAGGCAGATCTTGGCGGGCGCACTGAGCATGCGCCCTCCATTTTATTTCTGCCAGAGGAAGGAGGGGGGCTAGGGGACTGGGGGACCAGTACATGGGGACCTAAGGTACCAGGGGGTGATCGGGGACACTAATTCTCACCCCTCTGATGTGCGATCACATCAGAGGGGAGATAATTTTTTTTCATTTTTGCGGTTGCCGTTATACTGTTATAACGGCGATCGCAATACCGGGGTCGGTAAATACTGACCTGGAACATGTTCTATGGGGTCTCAGCTACCCCCCGCAGCCGAGACCCCAGAGAAAATCGCCCAACCCCCCGGAACATTGCGGCGGGCACACTACGCATGAGCCCGCCATTTTCTCGCCATTGAAGCATGGCGGCGGCACCGGGGAACTTAAATGGCATATCAGATTTTTTTTTTGCTGCGACAGCCGTTATATGGTTAATAACGGCGATCGCAACACCAAGGTCGGTAAAAACCGACCCGAATCATGTTCTCTGGGGTCTCGGCTACACCTGGCAGCCGAGACTCCAGAGAAAATCCGACTGTGGGGGGCGCTATACACTTTTTCCACAGCGCCCTTAATTAACGGCGCTGTGGTTTAAGTACCCTTAACTACCGCCGTTAAAAGGCGTATTGGCGGTCGTTAAGGGGTAAAATTTCAAGTTTTTTGTTTGTGCTCAACTGCCCCATGTGATAGGTTGTTATGTGCATTTATCATCAAATGATTTAAGAATGGAAAGGGAAATGTTTTCTGCCAAACATGTACAGTACATGAGTTCTAACATTCTATTTTATTGTTAAAGGAAAACATTTTAATACACATTTCACTGTGTAGTACTCGAGACAATTTAGGTGGGAAAATTGAAAAGTATTAACTACAGTGGGTTCGGAAAGTATTCAGACCCCTTTAAATTTTTAAATCTTTGTTTCATTGCAGCCATTTGTTAAATGCTAAAAATTCTTTCTTTCTCATTCATGTACACTCTGCACCCCATCTTGACTGATAAAAACCAGAAATGTAGAAATTTTTGCAAATTTATTTAAAAAGAAAAACTGAAATATCAATCACATGGTCATAAGAATTCAGACCCTTTGCTCAGTATAGAGTAGAAGCACTTGTTTGAGCTAGTGCAGCCATGAGTCTTCTTGGGAGTGATGCAACAAGTTTTTCACACCAGGATTTGGGGATCCTCTGCCATTCTTCCTTGCAGATCCTCTCCAGTTCCATCAGTTTGGATGGTGAACATTGGTGAACAGCCATTTTCAGGTCTCTCCAGAGATGCTCAATTGGGATTAAGCCAGGGCTTTGGCTGGGCCAGTCAAGAATGGTCACTTGTTGTTCTCAAGCCACTTCTTTGTTATTTTAGCTGTGTGCTTATGGTCATTGTCTTGTTGGAAGGTGAACCTTTGGCCAAGTCTGAGGTCCAGAGTACTACGGAAGAGGTTTTCATCCAATATATCTCTGTACTTGGCCGCATTCATGTTTACTTCAATTGCAACCAGTCATCCTGTCCCTGCAGCTGAAAAACATAGCATGATGCTGCCACCACCATGTTTCACTGTTGGGATTGTATTGGGCAGGTGATGAGCAGTGCCTGGCTTTCTCCACACATAACGCTTAGAATTATCACCAAAAAGTTCTATCTTGGTCTCATCAGACCAGAGAATCTTATTTCTCATAGTCTGGGAGTCCTTCATGTGCTTTTTTTTAGCATATTCTATGCAGGCTTTCATATGTCTGGCCCTGAGGAGAGGCTACCGTTGGGCCACTTTGCCATAAAGGCCAACTGCTGGAGGGCTGCAGTGATAGTTGACTGTGTGTAACTTTCTCCCATCTCCCTCCTGCATCTGTGGAGCTCAGCCACAGTGATCTTGGGGTTCTTCTTCACCTCTCTAACAAAGGCTCTTCTCCCATGATTGCCAAGTTTGGCTGGACGACCAGGTCTAGGAAGACTTCTGCTGGTCCCAAATTTCATCCATTTAAGGATTATGGAGGCCACTATGCTCCTAGGAACCTTGAGTACTGTAGAAATTCTTTTGTAACCTTGGCCAGATCTGTGCTTTGCCACAACTCTGTCTCTGAGGTCCTTGGCCAGTTCCTTTGACCTCAAGATTCTCATTTGGTCTGACATGCACTGTGAGCTGTGAGGTCTTATCTAGACAGGTGTGTGCCTTTACAAATCAAGTCCTGTCAGTTTAATTAAACACAGCTGTACCCCAATGAAGGAGTAGAACTATCTCAAGGAGGATCAGAAGGAAATGGACAGCATGTGACTTTAATATGAGTGTCTGAGCCAAGGGTCTGAATACTTATGTCCATGTGATATTTCAGTTTTTCTTTTTAAATAAATTTGCAAATATTTCTACATTTCTGTTTTTATCATTCAAGATGGGGTGCTGAGTGTACATTAATGAGAAAATGAGCAATTACCAAATGGCTGCAATGAAACAAAGAGTGAAAAATTTGAAGGGGTCTGAATACTTTGCGAACCCACTGTAAATTTAGTTTTAAACTGTTGGAAAATAGTATGTGCCTTAGGGAAATACAATTTGTTTGACCAGACTGATAAATGTAATTAAAGTAGTACTGTATTTTATTAATAAAATTTTAATTTCCATATTCTGCACAATGCTGTGTTTTACAATTAATTATTTTTCTTGGCCTTTTTGGCATAATTTCTAATTGCATATTCACTATTAGCTTGTGACCTTTTTGTATTGCTTTATTTCTCATATATGGCTAACTTGGAAAACTCACATGGAACAAATTGTTAGTGACTAATTAAAAGTTGATGTAGTGATGCTATAATTACAGTGAAACAAAGTTCATAAAAAATATTACTGATATCATTTAATGATCAATTTATTCTATTTTATTTTAATATTAATTAAATTAGTATTTTAACAAATTTACACAGCTTATTTTGAAGTGATATCATTGTTGAGCCAAATGTTTATTTTAGTTCACTTAAAACATCATTTTCAGGAGCTGTTCACTGAATATTAACAGCCATAGCTTAAAAAATTACTGAAAAGTCAAATAAGTACTACTGATTACCTTATGACAATAGCACCTTTCAAGTGGTAGGATATTTTAGGTAGCAAGTGAATAAGCAGTTGGTTTGTAGGAAGCAGGCAAAATGGGAAAGCATAAAGATCTAAACAACTTTGACAAGAGCCAAATTGTGATAGCTTAAGAATTTGCATGATGCATCTCCAGAATAGAAGTTGTTTGGGATGTTATCAGAAAGCAGTGATTAGTAGTCCCTACTAAAAGTGGTGTAAGAAAGAGTGGAAAAATACAACAAAATTTAAATTTGAACTATAAATGAGACAGACAGTTATTTGCAGAAAGTCTGTAATTGAACCCTTTTAATTATAGAAATTTTGTTACTGTTGTTCTGATGTCAAGAGAATTTTGCCATGTTTTTATTTTCACAAGGGCCAGATGTATTTTGTTTTTATGTTGATATAGATGTAGGTCTTCCTTTTTGTTTGAGAAATTATAGGTTTTATTGACATATTGCATGACACACATACGTAACCATTTAAAGGGAATCTGTCAGTAGGATCTAAGCCAACTATATGGACATGCAGGTCATAGGAAGCTGAATATAATGATTCCTTGATATCTGTGATCTGATGACTTATTCCAGAGAAATCCATAGTTTTCTTATATGTAAATGACCTCTTCCATGCTACGGTGCGGATGGTGCCTGGAAGATAACTCTGCCTCCAGAGCTTATATTACATGAATGCGGAGTTTCCAGTGTGAGATAAGTAACTAACACAGAAGAGGAGAAATGAAATTTGTCTTCTTGCAAACATATTTTTTGCTGTTCTCTAAGATCAGCTGTATTGCACCAATATTGTAACCCTGTCTGCCTGTGAGATGGAAGCTGAATCTGAGAGCAACCTGCAATGAATCAGGCATCATCACACACACAGCTCTGCAGTGAGATCAGGAGAACAGAGAGCAGCCATTATTCATCACACTGGTAACTCCCCCCTATGTAAAATAATCTCTGGAGGCAGAGTTATCTCCAGGCACCATCTGCCCCGGAGCCTGAAAAGATCATTTACATAAAGTAACAAAAGATGATTTTTCAACAACAAGGCATCTGATATGAGGCACACAGGTATAACTTTTTTCAGCAGTCTATAACCTGTATGACCATATTAATAGTTGAGATAGGTGAAATATTGTGACATATTCCTTATAATTAATATTACCTATTATCACAGGAAAAATGAAGGTACAAGGCAAATGCACTTTTAGGTTACACAATCACCATACTAATCACCATAATTACTGAAATAATTCTTTTTTACAAGTTGTTATTGCTAAAGGAAGGGATTTCAAATCTGTCTATGTTATTTACTCAGATTGATTTTAATTTAACAGTCTGTTAAATTAATTGTATTTACTGGTATTATCCCTAGCTCTAAAAATTTTAGAAATGTGAATTTTACTGAAGAATAATTAATAGGTACAAGTTATTCTATTCAATGCAAATAAAATTTTCCTAAAATGTTTAAGAATTTGCTGAACCTTACACTTCATGCAAATTACCTAAAATTGTCTCCACCACTTTGTAAACTGCAGACGATTGCATCAGCCAGAAAAGGATCCCTCTAATGACTTAAAATGATTACATCACAGGGTCTTGCACAACCAAATAGGAAGGATTATCACAGCATGTTATATAGGCAGGGGTAGAAAATGCATCAGCATTTTTTTTTTAAAATCTGGATAGTAAAAGGATGTCACAGATCACAACTTAACAATAGAGATTGTAAGTAAGCAATGAAACACTGAAAAAGCTGTTCAAAGAGTGTGTACACTTTTTTCAAAGTAATAGGATGCAATAGAATACTTTTGATTTGCGGTAAATTGATTTCCTAAACTTCTTGTTTTTCTCAGTGAAAACAGAGAGCACATAAATACAGTATGATTAGCATCCAGTTGCTGTCCCCCTTTTTTGTGAACCAAAAAGGTTTTTTCCCTTTTAAGGTTATAGACTGTAGTAGATAAATGTTTTATTAGTAAAAAAAATGGAAAGAACTAGAAATGAACAATTTTATTTGAGTGGAATTACACTCTCTTCAAATTTTACAAAAATACATATTCCAGAGCAGTGGTCCCCAACCTTTTTTGCACCAGGGACTGGCCTCAAGCAAGACCATTCTTCCATGGACCGGCAGGGCGGGGATGGAGGTGGGGCAGGGGCAGGGCTTTGGTCATATGGGGGCGGGGCTATGGATAGAATTGTAGTATGTATAGCAAGATGGTCCCACACAAATAATCCCCCCATGTATAGTATGATGCCCCACAAAGTACTGATTGATATATATATACTGTATATGCTCGAGTATAAGCCGACCTGAGTATAAGCCGAGGCACCTAATTTTGCCATGGAAAACTGTGTAAGCTTATTGGCTCGAGCATAAGCCAGGTATGCATTGTCCCCTCATTCCTATCCCAGTATGTGTGGTTCCCCTGTCTTGTCCAGCTCTGTGTGGCTCCGCCTGCTGTATGCATGGCTCCCATGTCCCATCCTGTATGCATGGCCCCCCTCCATCCTTGTATACATGGCTCCGCTCCCACTCTCCCACCCTTGTATACATGGCTCCACTCCCACCCTCTCATCCTTGTATACATGGCTCCACTCCCATCCTTGTATACATGGCTTCCCTGTCCCATCCTGTATGCATGGCCCCCCCTCCCATCCTTGTATACATGGCTCCGCTCTCATCCTCCCACACTTGTATGCATGGCTCCGCTCCCACCCTCTCATCCTTGTATACATGGCTCTGTTCCCATCCTTGTATGTATGGCTCCCCTGTTCCATCCTGTATGCATGGCTCCGGTCCCACCCTCCCATCCTTGTATACATGGCTCCGCTCTCACCCTCCCACCCTTGTATACATGGCTCCATTCTCACCATCCCACCCTTGTACACATTGCTCCGCTCTCACCCTCCCACCCTTGTATACATGGCTCCCATGTCCCATCCTGTATGCATGGCTCCCCTCTCACCCTCCCATCATTGTATACATGGCTTCGCTCTCACCCTCCCATCCTTGTATACATGGCTACGATCTAACCCTCCCATCTTTGTATACATGGTACCGCTCCCACCCTCCCACCCTTGTATACATGGCTCCGCTCTCACCCTTCGACTCATGTATGCATGGCTCCGCTCTCACCCTCCCACCCTTGTATACATGGCTCAGCTCTCACCCTCCCACCTTTGTATACATGGCTCCGCTCTCACCCTCCCCCCCTGTATACATGGCTCTGCTCCCACCCTCCCATCCTTGTATGCATGGTTGGGCTCCCCCATCCTCCCCATCATACTTACCCTCACACCGTCGCTGCACGTCCCTGCATCTCTATCCCGGCCCATCAACTTCTCCCTGTGCGCAGCGGTCAAGTGGTACCGCTTATTAAGGTCATGAATATGGACGCCACGCCTATGGGAGTGGAGTCGCATCCATATTCATGACCTTAATGAGAGGTACTACGTGACAGCTCAGCAAAGGATGAAGCTGCCGCGCTGGGACAGGGATGCAGCGACGGAAGTTGAGTATCGATGACTTCTGGTTCTGGAAGCCGGCGGTTGCAGCTGTCACTACAGTGCTACAGCCACCGGCTCCCAGTGTGTCCAGCATTCTGAGCCATGGCTCTGTGGACCGGCAATAGAACTGCAACAGCCCAGTCCTGGGCCACGGACCCGTGGTTGGGGACCCCTGTTCTAGAGAATATGTCTATGCCTGCTTTTAACTGGCAGAAAAGGCAGGTAGTTAAGTTCTTAGCTCCAAAGGGAATAAAGGTAATGTCCCTAATAAACCCTTTAAACGTCTCAGGCTTGAAAAGGTTGCAGAGCCATCCCTCAATGGTTTGGACTGAAGCCATGAACAGTTAAATAGATTATATCAAATTTAAGGAAATTCAAAACCATTATTACCCTAAAAATTACTTTAATATCAGGGCATATAATTGTTTATGATTTTGCTAATGACCTAAAGTAGTCACTAATTTTACCTCTATACAAGTCACTGGTGCGACCACACTTAGAATACTGTGTACTGTTCTGGTCTCCGGTATATAAGAAAGACATAGCTGAACTGAAGCAGGTGCAGAGAAGAGCAACCAAGGTTAATAGAGAACTGGGGGGTCTGCAATACCAGGACAGGTTATTACACTTGGGGTTATTTAGTTTGGAAAAACGAAGGCTTAGGGGTGATCTTATTACAATGTATAAATATATGAGGGGACAGTACAAAAACCTTTCTAATGATCTTTTTACTCTTAGACCTGTGACGGGGACAAGGGGGCATCCTATGCGTCTGGAGGAAAGAAGGTTTAGTCATAATCACAGACGCAGATTCTTTACTGTAAGTGCAGTGAGACTATGGAACTCTCTGCCGTATAATGTTGTAATGAGTGATTCCCTACTAAAATTTAAGAAGGGACTGGATGCCTATATTACAGGCTATATTCACTAGTTTGCCTGATATTGCGTTGATCCAGGGAGCTAGTCTGATTGCCGTATGTGGAGTCGGGAAGGACATTTTTTCCCCAATGTGAAGCTTACTGTTTGCCACTTGGGTTTTTTTTGCCTTCCTCTGGATTAACATGTTAGGGCAGGTTAGGATAGGATATGGGTTGAACTAGATGGACTTAAAGTCTTCCTTCAACCTTAATAACTATGTTACTATGTTACTAAGCAAATAAAGGCCTATCTCACTTCAGCAAATGACTATGTTTATTAGTACACCATAAAGAGTATACTGAAAATTAATGGTGTGTATGGACAAATTATAAGGAGAAAGTCACTGGTTTTCAAAAAACACAGTTGTGCATTTGCAATTTGTTAAAGATCATTTGGACAAGTCAGAAGGCTAATTAAACAAAGTTTTGTGGATGGATGAGACCAAAAATAGAGCTTTTCGGTTTAAATGAGAAGGATTATGTTTGGAGAAAGAAAAACTTTGCATTACATCATTAGAACCTCATACCAGCAGTGGTGATAGTGTCATGTTTTGAGTCTGTTTTGCTGTCTCTGGGACATTCTTGATTGAACAATGAATTTTGAATTATACCAAAACCATACTTCCATAGTTCTGTGAAATGACTCCCACAGAATAATGCACTTCGCTGAAGCACGCGTTGGGGCAGTGGTACCGCAACCTCCAGGTAACACCAGGCATTTATTACATATCTCTTTTTTGCTCCTTGGTTCCCTAACACTTTTTACAACTTTGTTTCGACCTTACCACTACTTATTTATATTTGTTTCCACTTTGAATTTGCTTTACTCAATACGGGAACAATTTGTTGCACATGCACTTACAATTCCTTGAGCAATATGCAGTCCGTTTATCTTTGTTTGCTTGTTGCCTGCTTCTGGTTCCACATTCTGGCCAGTTACTGTCATTACCATTCCTCCTCAGCCATATGTGGTTTTTAGGTTGTTTTTCAATAAAGGTTTACATTTTATAATTTGGTTCTCTGGTGCTTTTCTTTGCTCTCTATATGATATCTGTAAAAATCTGACAAAGTTTTAAGTTGAATTATGCAGAAATATAAAAAAAATTAGGTTCACAAACTTTCAAGCATAGCTATCATTTAGGATTTTTTTCTGTTTTATTCTTTAAGATTTTAAAAATAGGTAGAATTTTAATATGTTGCTTTATTTAGAACTCATAATGAATTATTTTGCAAATGTATGAAACAAAATCAATCACACCATTATTTAATGAACCAGTTGCTACAACTTGAAGCCAAAACATTTTCACATTCAGTATCGGAGTTCAAATGAGACTATTTTATACCTTACTAAGATTACCCAATAATTAAATTAATGTCTACATTCCATCTTAATGGAAATAATTTTAATAAAGCAGATGGTTCTATATATTCAAAAAATAAAATTGAAGTTACATATCATTTTAATGGTTGCTTTGCTCAGGGCATTCAGGCATTTTCCAACAGTTTTACATTAATTAGCCCTGTTCACAAAGCAGGTCAAGCATGGTATTATTCCTGATGGTACATGTTAGCTGCAATTAAAAAGTGTAATTATCAGACCTTAAAATATTTATAAATGAAAGCTAAAAATGACTTGCTTCCTTTTAATTCAACAGATATTCTTGTATTATTAAAAGGTTTTTCATAAACCTAGGTAAAAAAACAATCTGTTGTAATGACCTTTATTAGGCAATAATGAATGTCTAATAAATATTCTGTAAATATATATCTTATATTTGTCAGAAAACACGTCATAAATTAATTTATCTTACTTATCCTCTATACTATCCAGATTTATGTCAGCAATTGTGTTGAACAACAGCAGCCATACAATTTATTTATTTTGCTTACCTACAGAGTCCTATCATTATCAACACTGTTCTCATTGGAGCTCACAATCCAAATTTCCTACAAGTAAGTACTTGGATCCAATGAAACTTAGGGGGTGATGCCAGAGATGAGCAGATCAGTCCATGGAGGATCTAGTTCAAGTCTGATTTACTGAATTCCATGATTTCACACAAATTAAAAATTTGAGATTAGTAAGTAAAAAAAGAAACAAACATCAATTTTATTTGCTTTGTGGGCTTCCCCATAATACCCTGCAGCTAAGACATCTTACAGATTATTATACCTTGTACAGTGGTGAGCAGTTCCTTTACTATCCTACATCAGCAGTTCCCAGTGGAGCCCAGTTTGTATGGCAGAGTAGTATTCCATTTCCAGAGTTAATGGGTAAAGGTACTGCCACACTACACAATCCCGCTAGCGATCTCGTTAGCGTCGCATACTAATGAGATCGCTAGCGGGATTGTTTCTATATCGCTAGTAGCTACCTAACTTAGCGATGTCGTTAAGGACGCTATCGCGGTTAGCGATCTCCTTAACGACTTTAGCGGTACAAAAGTACCGCTAAATCGCTAAGAAAAGGTGCTACACTCAGCGATATATACTTACCAGCGGGAGCGCCGGCGATAAAATAGGGTCCGGAACGATTCCAGCGACGAGCGAGATCACAGCAGGAAGCTCGTCGCTGGCAGCTGCCGCACACAACAACATCGCTAACGGGATCGCTAAATAGTGACGTTTTTTAGCGATCCCGTTAGCGATGTTGTTTAGTGTGGCATACCCTTAAGTCTCTTCCTTCTGTACAGTTAAAGCTCTTATCAGTGGGGTCGTCTCTCTCTCTCTATTTCTCTTTGTCTTTTACTATTTCTCACTTCTATAGAGTGTAATCTCTTATGGTCCACAGGATCCTTTCTCTCCAGCCTGTATAGAGTAAATTCTTATCATCAGCTGGGTTCTCTTTACTTCTCTCTTAACCCTTTCCATTTTCCTTCCCTTTTCTTTTTCTCTTTCTCCTTTCTCCTTTAACTGGTACTCTCATCTCCCTTATACATATCTTACGAGAAATTACAAGCTTTTTTAGTATTGAGATTATCACCAATTTATTTATATTTTGGGAAAAATCGACAAATTCAAATTTCAAAAGATCTACTAATAGTGTTAATGGTTTTTACAGAATTTCTTCAAACTGTCTTATATACAGATTGATTGATTGGAGGAAAGGTGAAAATTGAAGTACACAGGAAATATATGTTTTTAAGTTTCTTTTAACACAATAATGATGTGTGCATAAATTATTTACATAGACAAATGTAATATCTAACCACTTACCGATATCGGCTGTACATGTACAGCGTAAGTCGGTAGCAGGTGAATGGAGCAGGCCAACGGGCTGAGCTTGCTCCATACTCAACAAGTAATGGGTGTGTTTAACAGCCAGGATTTTCTTCTAAGGCCGATGTCACACTTGCGCGTGTGATGCGAAAAACTCGCACTAGTCTCTTGCATCAACACCCGGCACTGCCGCTGGCACTCGGACCGGTGTGCGTCTGAATAGAAATACATGCAGCTGCACACTCCGGTCAGAGTGCCGGCGGCAGTGCCGGGTGTTGATGTGAGAGACTCGTGCGAGT
>JARQOD010009534.1:0-30957 GCA_033576555.1 Oophaga sylvatica
ATATAAAATATACTACATCACTACACCCCCATATACTACATATAAAATATACTACATCACTACACCCCCATATACTACATATAAAATATACTACATCACTACACCCCATATACTACATATAAAATATACTACATCACTACACCCCCATATACTACATATAAAATATACTACATCACTACACCCCATATACTACATATAAAATATACTACATCACTACACCCCATATACTACATATAAAATATACTACATCACTACACCCCATATACTACATATAAAATATACTACATCACTACACCCCATATACTACATATAAAATATACTACATCACTACACCCCATATACTACATATAAAATATACTACATCACTACACCCCATATACTACATATAAAATATACTGCATCACTACACCCCATATACTACATATAAAATATACTACATCACTACACCCCATATACTACATATAAAATATACTACATCACTACACCCCATATACTACATATAAAATATACTACATCACTACAGCCCCATATACTACATATAAAATATACTACATCACTACACCCCATATACTACATATAAAATATACTACATCACTACACCCCATATACTACATATAAAATATACTACATCACTACACCCCATATATACATATAAAATATACTACATCACTACACACCATATACTACATCACTACACCCCCATATACTACATATAAAATATACTACATCACTACACCCCATATACTACATAATAAAATATAAATTACAATCACTACACCCCATATACTACATATAAAATATACTACATCACTACACCCCCATATAACTAACATCACTACACCCCATATATACTACATATATAAAATATATCTACATCACTACACCCCCATATACTACATCACTACACCCCATATACTACATGTAAAATATACTACATCACTACACCCCATATATTACATATAAAATATACTACATCACTACACCCCCATATACTACATCACTACACCCCATATACTACATATAAAATATACTATCACTACACCCCCATATACTACATCACTACACCCCCATATACTACATCACTACACCCCATATACTACATATAAAATATACTACATCACTACACCCCCATATACTACATATAAAATATACTACATCACTACACCCCATATACTACATATAAAATATACTACATCACTACACCCCATATACTACATATAAAATATACTACATCACTACACCCCATATACTACATATAAAATATACTACATCACTATACCCCATATACTACATATAAAATATACTACATCACTACACCCCATATACTACATATAAAATATACTACATCACTACACTCCCATATACTACATATAAAATATACTACATCACTACACCCCATATACTACATATAAAATATACTACATCACTACACTCCCATTATACTACATATAAAATATACTACATCACTACACCCCATATACTACATATAAAATATACTACATCACTACACTCCCATATACTACATATAAAATATACTACATCACTACACCCCATATACTACATATAAAATATACTACATCACTACACCCCATATACTACATATAAAATATACTACATCATATTTAGGGCTTTGCTCCATTATTATTTCCTGCATTTATCTCAGATCTTCGCTTTGTGTCTTTACAGCAGGAATATTATTTGCACCTGAAGACCCTGTATACGGTGGGCTATGGCTCCTCGCTGAGCGCCCTGTTTCTGGCTCTGCTGCTCCTCCTGTCATTCAGGTGATTCGAGCCTTGTCTGGTTTGTATGTTATAATCAGAGTAGATTGTGAGCAGTGATGATGGGAGTGATGCTTCTGTGTAGCGTCTATATATGTATATACTTACACAAGCCTCAACATTGAAATTACACCACAAGAAGGAGAAGTGGATGATGGAGATCACCGGACGGAGACGTCACCGATCTGCACATGGTGGAAACATGAACATTATCATCCAGTCCGGAGTCTGAGCGTCGTGCAGAAATCCCAGCACCTCCGGCCTCAGCTGCTGTCACTTGGAATGTTCCGCTCCTGAATGTATAGATAATCAGGAGACGCTGCCAACAGCTCCTGTGTAATCACCGACCAATGACTTCCCCAATGTGCTCGATGGAGACAACTCTGGAGACGCTGCCGTCAGCTCCTGTGTAATCAACAACCAATGACTTCCCCAATGTGCTCGATGGAGACAACTCTGGAGACGCTGCCGTCAGCTCCTGTGTAATCAACAACCAATGACTTCCCCAATGTGCTCGATGAAGACAACTCTGGAGACACTGCCGACAGCTCCTGTGTAATCACCGACCAATGACTTCCCCAATGTGCTCGATGGAGACAACTCTGGAGACACTGCCGACAGCTACTGTGTAATCACTGACCAATGACTTCCCCAATGTGCTCAATGGAGACAACTCTGGAGACGCTGCCGACAGCTCCTGTGTAATCACCGACCAATGACTTCCCCAATGTGCTCGATGGAGACAAATCCGGAGACGCTACCGACAGCTCCTGTGTAATCACCGACCACTGACAGCTGTTGTCACTGTTATCTCGTTAACCCTTTCCTCCTTGGAATGTGGTATCAGAGAGAATAAGACACAGGCAAAAGTATGCGTCAATAAGCTCTGCTCTTTATTGCTAACAAAGGGATTTATATACACCCCTGAAGCAGGAAGCGGAATTACCATATATGGCAGTTAATACAACTTATCACTAAAACACTTAGAATACTGATTCTAACCGAACACTCCATTCTTGCCCTTGTTTCCCAGAACTTCTCTTCGGGGGTGGGGGTGTATTGACTAAAATGAGGAACATCTTATCTTGACTTCTGGTACACATCAGCCTGTCTAAAAAAAAAAACAAGGCCTCTGAACTTTAGAAAAAAACTCTTTCAGCTCTAACATTCCCTCCTTTTTGTTCCTTCATTTGATCAATACACATCTTCATACCTCCTCTGTGTCCTAGTACATCGTTTAATACACATCAAACAGATTTTAAAAACTAAATAGATAGCAAGACATATCAATAAAACCTGTAGGCCAGTTTGTATTATCCCAGTCAGCCATCCCCCTAAGCCTTTGAACCAATTTGCGGGGTTAAGAAAGGAGAAAGGATTTGCCCACCATGAATCTTGATTCTTCAGATTTGCCTCATCATATAGTTTCCTTAACTTTATGACATCCTCTAGCTTATGTTTAAGGGTTAAAACACTAGAATTATCAATATAATGACAACATGCAGGTCCAATAATCTGGCACATCCTTCCTTGAGCTGCAGTCAGGTAATCTAACACGAGGGTATGTTGGTTAGTAACAATAATTAACTGGTTCTGTACTGCAAGGGACCCATTCATGATATCTAAAATATCCCATATTTGATCATCTAGGTAATCTGTGGATTCTACCAACTTATCCCACGTCTGAGTTATCATAGGGTAGATGAATAATGCACTGAAAAATGTATTTGCTATTCCCATCTCCATCTACTCGGCTAAGTCTGTTCCAAGCATCCGTTACTGCAAGGATGCAAGCAAATGTCATTAGTAGCATCATTCCTCTTCTGGAGGCTCTCCAAGGATCTTCTTACAATGAGATGCGTGGATCCAAGTTTCCTTGCCTTGTAGCTTGACTGCGGTACTTGTTGTCAGTAGAACTTGGAAAGGTCCATCAAATCTCGGATCCAGACTCTTTCTCACGTGTCTTTTAATGACTACCCAGTCTCCAGGCTGCAGGCTGTGACTCCCAGGATCCTGGTTCGGATCTGGAAGAGAACTGAAGACATTATCATGTACTTTCTTGAGTCTTTTATGCAAATCCCTTACATATGAGCTTAATACATGGTTACTCATTTCCAGTGCTTGGGGAAAGAAACATCCTAAGCTAGGCACTTTGCCAAATAGTACTTCATACGGAGAAAGTCCAGTTTTCCTATTTGGAGTGCACCTTACTGAATATAGGGCTAATGGTAAACATTCAGGCCAAGATTTCCCTGTTTCAGCCATGGCCTTTTGGATTTTTAACTTCAATGTCCCATTTAGTCCTTCTACTTTTCCACTGCTTTGTGGATAATATGGGGTGTGGAAAGCTTGTTGAATTCCCAGAGCTGTCAAGACTTCATTCATTATTTCACCTGTGAAATGTGTACCTCTGTCACTTTCGGTCACCTTTGGTACTCCATACCTGCACACCACCTCCACAAGCAGCTTCTTTGTGGTTGCCGCAGCCGTAGCCTTGGCAATCGGTCACTCTCGATCACCTCTGGTACTCCATACCTGCACACCACCTCCACAAGCAGCTTCTTTGCGGTTGCCGCAGCCGTAGCCTTGGCAATCGGGAAAGCCTCCGGCCAACCTGAGAATAAATCAAAACACACCAACACGTACTCCCATGACCCTGATTTTTGGCAGCTGAATATAATCAATCTGCAGTCTCTGGAAAGGATAGAGGGGCCGAGGGGTGTGTTTGGGTGGTGTCTTGACTACCCTTCTCTGATTATGTGTAGCACATACCATGCATCCCTGGATCAAACCTTCTATACAGGTGGAAAAGCCTGGTGCTATCCAATGCTTCTGCATGACGCTCATTACAGCAGTTTTGGACTGGTGGGTTGGCCCATGTAAAATCTGGGCGACCGCAGGGTACAACGCCCTTGGAAGGCATCGACGCATCCCTCTTCCCCATACCCCATTTGCTTCATTCAGACATGCACCTTCTTTTTCCCACTTTTCTACTTCCTCCTGGCGCACCTGAGCCTGCATCTGGGATAAGGCGTCCTCCAACACAAAGGGATTTTTGGGAGCGCTTACCTGGTGCATCGTTACCCCTTGGAGTGGTCTACTGGCTGCTGTTTTTGCTGCTGCATCGGCCATTGCGTTTCCTTTACTCACCTGATCAGTGCGTCTGGTATGTGCTTTAACTTTTATGACAACTACTTCTTTTGGTAATTGTAATGCATCAATTAACTGCTGGACTGCGTCAGCATTTTTAATGGGATGTCCTGCTGCCGTCAGGAATCCTCTAGACTTCCAAATTGGACCAAAATCATGAGCTATACCGAATGCTTATCTAGAATCTGTGTAGGTGTTAACAATTCTACCTTCAGCTATCTTACAGGCCTCGGTCAGAGCCTTAAGTTCAGTCTCCTGGGCCGACTGATATGGAGCATTGGTTCTGCTTTGATTACCGCATTCAGGGAGACGATGGCATACCTGGTGTGGAAGGTACCTGAGTCATCTTGGTGGCGAGATCCATCTACAAAAGATTCAAAATCAGCATTAAGTCTTTCAGTTTCAAACACTGTGGGTAGGCCTGCTGTTTCCTGTGCCATAAGCTGAACACAATCATGAGGAATCTCCTCTCTTGGATCTTCTTTGTACAATACCGTACCTGACCTCCCCCCTAGATCCGAGAGAGGCAACAATGTGGCAGGATTAAGTGTGGTACATCTCTGCAAAGAAACATTTGGAGGCATTAAAAGTGCACATTGCAATCGAAGGTGACGTGCAGCTGAAAGGTGTGCCGGCTGCACCTCGTTCAGTATGGTGTATACATCATGAGGTGTAAGTACTGTCAGTGGATGATCAAGAACAATGTCTGACGATTTGTGGAGCAATAGTCCTACAGCATGTACTGCCCGTACACAGGACGGGGCACCTCTAGCCACTGCATCTAGTCTTCCACTGAAATAGGCTACAGGCCTTTTATTGTCACCATGTAACTGAGTCAATACTCCTGCCGCGCGTCCCTGCTGTTCATGGAGATACAGGGTCAATGGTAATTCGTAGTTGGGGGTTCCTAGCGCTGGAGCTGCCACAATCCTGTTTTTGAGAGAATAAAAACAGTCTATACCTTCAGGAGTTAGTTTAAAAGGCACAATGGTGATACAGTCATAGAGAGGCTGCATGAGGATTGATACAGCATGTATCCACTGCCTGCAGTAGGAAACCAGTCCAAGAAATGTCCTAAGAGCGGCAACATTAACAGGAATAGGAAAATTCTGTACAGCTTTTTTGCGAGCGCTGGTCAGATGTCGCTCCCCCGGTGTAATGCAATGTCCCAAAAAGATAACTGAAGATTTACAAAACTGAAGTTTATCCTTTGACGCTTTACATCCAGCTTGGTACAGAAACAACATGAGTAATATTGTTGCAGTGTGACACTGTTTCCTGGAGGGGGCACAAATCAGTAAGTCATCAACATATTATAAAAATAACATTGGCAAAATCAATAACTGTAAACCAAGCAGCATCCTGAGATATCTGGACACAAAGTGTATATATATCTTGTACCAGCCGATACATAGCGAGTTGAGTCTCGTAGTTGAAGGGGTGAGCTGAAGTTGGAGTTTACTGTCAAGGCCACTGATAAGGAACCTAGCTGCAGGCCTGCTCGCGAAGGTGGGGGCTAGGTTTTAACTAAAACACCACTTGCTTGACTTCAATCCTGGTGTCATAGTGACAGTCCCATCAGGATTAATACTCAATATGTGCTTGCAATTGAGACAATACATCACATCCTAAAAGATTACATTGACCCCGTGGTGATACCATTAACTGTGTGTGTGTGTACAGTGGTTCCTTGAATTTGCAGGGGAATCATTTTAGTGACGGGGAGCAGGATAGATGGAGAGTTGTAAGGAGTCGCTATAACATGGTGGGAAAAATCACTTTTCCCAAATGGCCAGTCCTCTTCTGTAATTACTGAATTGTCTGCCCCCGTGTCCACTTGGAACTCAACCTCATGTCCCCCTGGTAGGTTCACCTGCACTGTGCAATTAGGAGTGGGGGGTAAGGAGACAAGGGGGTTCATGTGCAAGCTACCATTATCCTATGGGAGCGGCCCTAATTGATCTTGGGGCCTCTTGCAGGCGGGTCATTTGCATATGGATTAGTTGGACAGGCTGGATATGGATTAGTTCTGCAATCTCTCCTGAAATGTCCTGGTTTCCTGCATCCGTAGCACAATTTCTGTCCATCTCCTGGCACAACGTCTCCCCTCCCTGCTGTTTGCAGGACGAGTACCTACAGCATGTATCCTTGCTCCTCTTTTAGCCTGCGCTAAATCATGTTGTGCCCCTTGTGCTATTCTGGCTAGATCCTCTGCTTTAACTGACCTCCAATCAGGTCTACTTACTTTCACCTTGTCTGCCACTTCCTTTTTTAACCCATTCATGTATGCACTTGCCAGTATCCTCTCACTAGTCTTGTTTTCTGGGACAAAACCCATTTCTACCCAAGTTTTTCTTAGAGCCCAGAAATAATCTTTTGGCTCCTCTTCCTTTCCCTGAACTTTGTCTTCTAGTGTAACTTCCTTCTCTGCCTGTCTATCTTTACATGCTTTTTTCAACGCTTCTGTAAACAGAACCCCTGCTGCTGTCATTGACTTCTGCATTATCAGGTCCGGTCCTACCAACATAACACTTGTATGTCTCATCTATCAGTCTATCGTATCTAGCTTCATCTGCTAATTTCCCTTTCATAAGCGCTTCCAGATCCTGTCTAGTTGCCTTATACGTATCCTGCATTGTAGCTAACATTCTAGCGAATCCCATTGGTGACTGTGAAGGGTCCGGGAGTTGCGTTATTAGAGCCAACTGCTCTGAAGGGCTCCATGGTCTGTACATTTCTGCTGTCCGGGGGGCATACAGGAGGGTAAATTAGTCATCCCTGTTTTTGTCAGTCTGTAATTTCCGTCTCCTAATTCTTCAGTCTTTCCCTGTAAGTAATCACACGCACTCATCCACAGGTTCACTGTTTTCAACAGTCCTTTGTCTCTCAACCATCCATGATGTGAGTTAAAGAACCTTTTCCATTTATCACTGTTTAATTCTCCGTTTTCATTCATGCCTGCTTTACACAATACTTTGTCAATGCCTATCAAAGCTTGCTTTCCCTTTCTGCGTATCACTAAATCTCTGGCAGTAATACCTTCCTTGGTATTTTGGTTCCCCATTTTTGTATCTCCTCACCTAGAAGAGATTCTCTTGTCACCAAGACAATTCTGTCACCAAGACTCTGTCACCAAGACAATGGGCCACAAAGGTTTCTGAACCATTCCACTGCTCGCTTTCCAAGATTTGTACGCCAACCAAATAAACAATCCAATCACACAAACACCAAGACAAAACCACAACACAATCATCGGATCCATACTGTCATTTTTTTCCAAAGGAGGAAAGGCAGGACTGACAATTAATCTGAAGGTCTACTGGTTCAAAGGGACCTGAGCCAGGAACACCTGTGAATTACCTGGAAAGCCGACCGCTCGGGGAGGAGGGAGTCCACTATACAGTGATATAGATTTTAGGTAGAATATAATAAGTATTCTTACCTCAGCGCTGTATGTATATCACCAACAGAAAGCTCCACTCATCCCACGTCTCTGGATCGGTCGGACTTCCTCAGAGTAGAATTAACTCAAGGTCCCTGTTCGGGCGCCAGCTGTCGTCACTGTTATCTCGTTAACCCTTTCCTCCTTGGAATGTGGTACCAGAGAGAATAAGACACAGACAAAAGTATGCGTCAATAAGCTCTGCTCTTTATTGCTAACAAAGGGATTTATATACACCCCTGAAGCAGGAAGCGGAATTACCATATATGGCAGTTAATACAACTTATCACTAAAACAAGTAGAATACTGATTCTAACCGAACACTCCATTCTTGCCCTTGTTTCCCAGAACTTCTCTTCGGGGGCGGGGGTGTATTGACTAAAATGAGGAACATCTTATCTTGACTTCTGGTACACATCAGCCTGTCTAAAAGAAAAAACAAGGCCTCTGAACTTTAGAAAAATACTGTTTCAGCTCTAACACACCTCTAATGTGCTTGATAGAGACAACTCTGGAGACGCTGCCGTCAGCTCCTGTGTAATCACCGACCAATGACTTCCCCAATGTGCTCGATGGAGACAACTCTGGAGACGCTGCCGGCAGCTCCTGTGTAATCACCGACCAATGACTTCCCCAATGTGCTCGATGGAGACAACTCTGGAGACACTGCCGACAGCTCCTGTGTAATCATCGACCAATGACTTCCCCAATGTGCTCGATGGAGACAACTCTGGAGACACTGCCGCCAGCTCCTGTGTAATCACCGACCAATGACTTCCCCAATGTGCTCGATGGAGACAACTCTGGAGACGCTGCCGACAGCTCCTGTGTAATCACCGACCAATGACTTCCCCAATGTGCTCGATGGAGACAACTCTGGAGACGCTGCCGACAGCTCCTGTGTAATCACCGACCAATGACTTCCCCAATGTGCTCGATGGAGACAACTCTGGAGATGCTGCCGACAGCTCCTGTGTAATCACCGACCAATGACTTCCCCAATGTGCTCGATGGAGACAACTCTGGAGACGCTGCCGACAGCTCCTGTGTAATCACCGACCAATGACTTCCCCAATGTGCTCGATGGAGACAAGTCCGGAGACGCTGCCGACAGCTCCTGTGTAATCACTGACCAATGACTTCCCCAATGTGCTCGATGGAGACAAGTCCGGAGAGGCTGCCGACAGCTCCTGTGTAATCACCGACCACTGACACCTCTAATGTGCTTGATAGAGACAACTCTGGAGACGCTGCCGTCAGCTCCTGTGTAATCACCGACCAATGACTTCCCCAATGTGCTCGATGGAGACAACTCTGGAGACGCTGCTGGCAGCTCCTGTGTAATCACCGACCAATGACTTCCCCAATGTGCTCGATGGAGACAACTCTGGAGACGCTGCCGACAGCTCCTGTGTAATCACCGACCAATGACTTCCCCAATGTGCTCGATGGAGACAACTCTGGAGACGCTGCCGACAGCTCCTGTGTAATCACCGACCAATGACTTCCCCAATGTGCTCGATGGAGACAACTCTGGAGACGCTGCCGACAGCTCCTGTGTAATCACCGACCAATGACTTCCCCAATGTGCTCGATGGAGACAACTCTGGAGACGCTGCCGACAGCTCCTGTGTAATCACCGACCAATGACTTCCCCAATGTGCTCGATGGAGACAAGTCCGGAGACGCTGCCGACAGCTCCTGTGTAATCACCGACCAATGACTTCCCCAATGTGCTCGATGGAGACAAGTCCGGAGAGGCTGCCGACAGCTCCTGTGTAATCACCGACCAATGACTTCCCCAATGTGCTCGATGGAGACAAGTCCGGAGACGCTGCCGACAGCTCCTGTGTAATCACCGACCAATGACTTCCCCAATGTGCTCGATGGAGACAAGTCCGGAGAGGCTGCCGACAGCTCCTGTGTAATCACCGACCACTGACACCTCTAATGTGCTTGATAGAGACAACTCTGGAGACGCTGCCGTCAGCTCCTGTGTAATCACCGACCAATGACTTCCCCAATGTGCTCGATGGAGACAACTCTGGAGACGCTGCCGGAAGCTCCTGTGTAATCACCGACCAATGACTTCCCCAATGTGCTCGATGGAGACAACTCTGGAGACGCTGCCGACAGCTCCTGTGTAATCACCGACCAATGACTTCCCCAATGTGCTCGATGGAGACAACTCTGGAGACGCTGCCGACAGCTCCTGTGTAATCACCGACCAATGACTTCCCCAATGTGCTCGATGGAGACAACTCTGGAGACGCTGCCGACAGCTCCTGTGTAATCACCGACCAATGACTTCCCCAATGTGCTCGATGGAGACAACTCTGGAGACGCTGCCGACAGCTCCTGTGTAATCACCGACCAATGACTTCCCCAATGTGCTCGATGGAGACAAGTCCGGAGACGCTGCCGACAGCTCCTGTGTAATCACCGACCAATGACTTCCCCAATGTGCTCGATGGAGACAAGTCCGGAGAGGCTGCCGACAGCTCCTGTGTAATCACCGACCACTGACACCTCTAATGTGCTTGATAGAGACAACTCTGGAGACGCTGCCGGCAGCTCCTGTGTAATCACCGACCAATGACTTCCTCAATGTGCTCGATGGAGACAACTCTGGAGACGCTGCCGACAGCTCCTGTGTAATCACCGACCAATGACTTCCCCAATGTGCTCGATGGAGACAACTCTGGAGACGCTGCTGACAGCTCCTGTGTAATCACCGACCAATGACTTCCCCAATGTGCTCGATGGAGACAACTCTGGAGACACTGCCGCCAGCTCCTGTGTAATCACGGACCAATGACTTCCCCAATGTGCTCGATGGAGACAACTCTGGAGACGCTGCCGACAGCTCCTGTGTAATCACCGACCAATGACTTCCCCAATGTGCTCGATGGAGACAAGTCCGGAGACGCTGCCGACAGCTCCTGTGTAATCACCGACCACTGACACCTCTAATGTGCTTGATAGAGACAACTCTGGAGACGCTGCCGTCAGCTCCTGTGTAATCACTGACCAATGACTTCCCCAATGTGCTCGATGGAGACAACTCTGGAGACGCTGCTGGCAGCTCCTGTGTAATCACCGACCAATGACTTCCCCAATGTGCTCGATGGAGACAACTCTGGAGACGCTGCCGACAGCTCCTGTGTAATCACCGACCAATGACTTCCCCAATGTGCTCGATGGAGACAACTCTGGAGACGCTGCCGACAGCTCCTGTGTAATCACCGACCAATGACTTCCCCAATGTGCTCGATGGAGACAACTCTGGAGACGCTGCCGACAGCTCCTGTGTAATCACCGACCAATGACTTCCCCAATTTGCTCGATGGAGACAACTCTGGAGACGCTGCCGACAGCTTCTGTGTAATCATCGACCAATGACTTCCCCAATGTGCTCGATGGAGACAAGTCCGGAGACGCTGCCGACAGCTCCTGTGTAATCACCGACCAATGACTTCCCCAATGTGCTCGATGGAGACAAGTCCGGAGAGTCTGCCGACAGCTCCTGTGTAATCACCGACCACTGACACCTCTAATGTGCTTGATAGAGACAACTCTGGAGACGCTGCCGGCAGCTCCTGTGTAATCACCGACCAATGACTTCCTCAATGTGCTCGATGGAGACAACTCTGGAGACGCTGCCGACAGCTCCTGTGTAATCACCGACCAATGACTTCCCCAATGTGCTCGATGGAGACAACTCTGGAGACGCTGCTGACAGCTCCTGTGTAATCACCGACCAATGACTTCCCCAATGTGCTCGATGGAGACAACTCTGGAGACACTGCCGCCAGCTCCTGTGTAATCACGGACCAATGACTTCCCCAATGTGCTCGATGGAGACAACTCTGGAGACGCTGCCGACAGCTCCTGTGTAATCACCGACCAATGACTTCCCCAATGTGCTCGATGGAGACAAGTCCGGAGACGCTGCCGACAGCTCCTGTGTAATCACCGACCACTGACACCTCTAATGTGCTTGATAGAGACAACTCTGGAGACGCTGCCGTCAGCTCCTGTGTAATCACTGACCAATGACTTCCCCAATGTGCTCGATGGAGACAACTCTGGAGACGCTGCTGGCAGCTCCTGTGTAATCACCGACCAATGACTTCCCCAATGTGCTCGATGGAGACAACTCTGGAGACGCTGCCGACAGCTCCTGTGTAATCACCGACCAATGACTTCCCCAATGTGCTCGATGGAGACAACTCTGGAGACGCTGCCGACAGCTCCTGTGTAATCACCGACCAATGACTTCCCCAATGTGCTCGATGGAGACAACTCTGGAGACGCTGCCGACAGCTCCTGTGTAATCACCGACCAATGACTTCCCCAATTTGCTCGATGGAGACAACTCTGGAGACACTGCCGACAGCTTCTGTGTAATCATCGACCAATGACTTCCCCAATGTGCTCGATGGAGACAAGTCCGGAGAGTCTGCCGACAGCTCCTGTGTAATCACCGACCACTGACACCTCTAATGTGCTTGATAGAGACAACTCTGGAGACGCTGCCGTCAGCTCCTGTGTAATCACCGACCAATGACTTCCCCAATGTGCTCGATGGAGACAACTCTGGAGACGCTGCCGGCAGCTCCTGTGTAATCACCGACCAATGACTTCCTCAATGTGCTCGATGGAGACAACTCTGGAGACGCTGCCGACAGCTCCTGTGTAATCACCGACCAATGACTTCCCCAATGTGCTCGATGTAGACAACTCTGGAGACGCTGCTGATAGCTCCTATGTAATCACCGACCAATGACTTCCCCAATGTGCTCGATGGAGACAACTCTGGAGACACTGCCGACAGCTCCTGTGTAATCACCGACCAATGACCTCCCCAATGTGCTCGATGGAGACAACTCTGGAGACGCTGCCGACAGCGCCTGTGTAATCACCGACCAATGACCTCCCCAATGTGCTCGATGGAGACAACTCTGGAGACGCTGCCGACAGCTCCTGTGTAATCACCGACCAATGACCTCCCCAATGTGCTCGATGGAGACAACTCTGGAGACGCTGCCGACAGCGCCTGTGTAATCACCGACCAATGACCTCCCCAATGTGCTCGATGGAGACAACTCTGGAGACGCTGCCGACAGCTCCTGTGTAATCACCGACCAATGACCTCCCCAATGTGCTCGATGAAGACAAGTCCGGAGACGCTGCCGACAGCTCCTGTGTAATCACCGACCAATGACACCTCTAATGTGCTCAATAGAGACAACTCTGGAGACGCTGCCGACAGCTCCTGTGTAATCACCGACCACTGACACCTCTAATGTGCTCGATAGAGACAACTCTGGAGACGCTGCCGACAGCTCCTGTGTAATCACCGACCACTGACCTCCCCAATGTGCTCGATGGAGACAACTCAGGAGACGCTGCCGGCAGCTCCTGTGTAATCACCGACCACTGACACCTCTAATGTGCTCGATGAAGACAACTCAGGAGACGCTGCCGACAGCTCCTGTGTAATCACCGACCACTGACACCTCTAATGTGCTTGATAGAGACAACTCTGGAGACGCTGCAGATAGCTCCTGTGTAATCACCGACCAATGACCTCCCCAATGTGCTCGATGGAGACAACTCAGGAGACGCTGCCGGCAGCTCCTGTGTAATCACCGACCAATGACACCTGATATGTTTTGGTAGCTGAGGAGTGCAGGCAAAAACGGCAATACACCAGAGAGGTTGGAATCTACTGGATTGCAGTACCCTGACTAACCACCACAACTAAAGGCAGCCGTGGAGCGTTCCTACGTTGGTCCTAGACGCCTCGTCACAGCCTGAGAAGCTAACTACACCTAAAGATAGAAATAGGAAAGCTATCTGCCCCGGAGCAGAACCTCAAAGAACATATGAAGCCCCCAAACATGTAATGGCGGTTAGGCAAGAGGAAATACAGACACAGAAAGAAAATAGTATGAGCAAACGCTGGGGCCCAAACTATCTAAATAGAAAAGGATAGGAAGGGCACTTACTGCAATCCAAAAAAACCCTAAAAAATACCAACGCACTAATTGCAAAAACACCTGAGATCACACGACCTCTACCACCTAAATTAGTTCTCTGGTGTCACAAAACTAAGCCGCAGCCACTGAAAAAACTGGAAAAGGCAAATGAACAAATAACAGTGGCTGAACTAAACTGAGAGGAGCATAAGCCCCCCGGGGAGGGGGGGAAACCTGGCTGACCTCCACAGAAGTGCAGGGAACAATGCAAAAAGCAAGCACAAAAATAAAAGCAGAAAATATCTTATCTGAGAGCAGGAGAAGAGGCAAGACTCAGCGAGCTTCCAAGTGAACCAGGAAACAACGTTGAGACAAGAACAATTGATCACAGGCAACCATGATGGGGGAAACCTCCCTTATATCCAGCCAGTCCGTGATTCCTGATTGCCAATCGTCATTGAATGGTTCAGTACTGTTTGTAACCACCAGAGGGAGCTTCTGCTCAGAATTCATTTCTAAAACATTCATAACAGACACCTCTAATGTGCTCAATAGAGACAACTCTGGAGACGCTGCCGACAGCTCCTGTGTAATCACCGACCAATGACCTCCCCAATGTGCTCGATGGAGACAACTCAGGAGACGCTGCCGGCAGCTCCTGTGTAATCACTGACCAATGACACCTCTAATGTGCTCAATGGAGACAACACTGGAGACGCTGCCGTCAGCTCCTGTGTAATCACCGACCACTGACACCTCTAATGTGCTTGATAGAGACAACTCTGGAGACGCTGCCGGCAGCTCCTGTGTAATCACCGACCAATGACTTCCCCAATGTGCTCGATAGAGACAACTCAGGAGACGCTGCCGACAGCTCCTGTGTAATCACCGACCAATCACCTCCCCAATGTGCTCGATAGAGACAACTCAGGAGACGCTGCCGACAGCTCCTGTGTATTCACCGACCAATGACTTCCCCAATGTGCTCGATAGAGACAATTCAGGAGACGCTGCCGACAGCTCCTGTGTAATCACCGACCAATGACCTCCCCAATGTGCTTGATAGAGACAACTCAGGAGACGCTGCCAACAGCTCCTGTGTAATCACTGACCAATGACCTCCCCAATGTGCTCGATAGAGACAACTCAGGAGACGCTGCCGACAGCTCCTGTGTAATCACCGACCAATGACCTCCCCAATGTGCTCGATAGAGACAACTCAGGAGACGCTGCCGGCAGCTCCTGTGTAATCACCGACCAATGACCTCCCCAATGTGCTCGATAGAGACAACTCAGGAGACATTGCCGGCAGCTCCTGTGTAATCACCGACCAATGACCTCCCCAATGTGCTCTATAGAGACAACTCAGGAGACGCTGCCGGCAGCTCCTGTGTAATCACCGACCAATGACTTCCCCAATGTGCTCGATAGAGACAACTCAGGAGACACTGCCGGCAGCTCCTGTGCAATCACTAACCAATGACCTCCCCAATGTGCTCGATCGAGACAAGTCCGGAGACGCTGCCGACAGCTCCTGTGTAATCACCGACCAATGACTTCCCCAATGTGCTCGATGGAGACAACTCAGGAGATGCTGCCGGCAGCTCCTGTGTAATCACTAACCAATGACGTCCCCAATGTGCTCGATGGAGACAAGTCTGGAGACGCTGCCGACAGCTCCTGTGTAATCACCGACCAATGACTTCCCCAATGTGCTCGATGGAGACAACTCAGGAGACACTGCTGGCAGCTCCTGTGCAATCACTAACCAATGACCTCCCCAATGTGCTCGATCGAGACAAGTCCGGAGACGCTGCCGACAGCTCCTATGTAATCACCGACCAATGACTTCCCCAATGTGCTCGATGGAGACAACTCAGGAGACACTGCTGGCAGCTCCTGTGTAATCACTAACCAATGATGTCCCCAATGTGCTCGATGGAGACAAGTCTGGAGACGCTGCCGACAGCTCCTGTGTAATCACCGACCAATGACTTCCCCAATGTGCTCGATGGAGACAACTCAGGAGACACTGCCGGCAGCTCCTGTGCAATCACTAACCAATGACGTCCCCAATGTGCTCGATGGAGACAACTCAGGAGACGCTGCCGACAGCTCCTGTGCAATCACTAACCAATGACTTCCTGTTATGAATGTGTTAGAGATGGTTTCTGAGCAGAGGCTCCCTCTGGTGGTTACAGACAGTACTGAACCTTTCAGCGATGAGTGGCAATCTGGAATCACGGACTTGTCTGATATAAGGGAGGTTCTCTCCCATGATGGTTGCCGGTGATCAATTGTTCTTGTCTCAATTGTGGTTCCTGGTTCATTTGGAAGTTTGCTGGAGTCTTGCCTGCATCTCCTGCTTTCAGAGAAGATATTTTTTGCTTTTCTTTTTGTGCTTGCTTTTTGCATTGTTTTCTGCACTTTTGTGGAGGTCAGCCAGGTCCCCTCCTGGGGCCTGTGCTCCTCACAGTTTATCTGCAGCCACTGTTATTTGCTCATTTGCTTTTTCCTGTTTTTTCAGCGGCTGTGGCTTGGTTTTTGTTCACACTGAGATCTGATTTAGCGGGTGGCGAGATCGTGTGATCTCAGTAGTTTTGTAATCAGAATTTTTGGATTTTTGTAGGGTTTTCTGGGTTGCAGAAAGTAATCTCTCCTGTCCTATCCTATTTAGTCAGCTTGTGGCCCCAGCGTTTGCTCAGTCTATTTTCTGCCTATGTTTGTATTTTCATCTTGTCTAACAGCCATTATATGTTTGGGGGCTTCCTATTTTCTTTGGGGACCTGCTCCGGGGCAGATAGCTTTCATCTTTCTGCCTTTAGGTGTAGTTATCACTCAGGCTGTGACGAGGCGTCTAGGATCAACGTAGGAACGCTCCACGGCTGCCTCTAGTTGTGTGGTTAGTTTAGGAATCTGCAACCCATCAGTTACCAACATCTCAGGTGTTCGGCTGCCCGGCTGTTGTTCCTGTCTTCCTCAGCTACCGAAACATAACAACTTCCCCAATGTGCTCGATAGAGACAAGTCTGGAGACGCTGCCGACAGCTCCTGTGTAATCACCGACCAATGACTTCCCCAATGTGCTCAACGGAGACAACTCAGGAGACACTGCCGACAGCTCCTGTGTAATCACCGACCAATGACTTCCCCAATGTGCTCGACGGAGACAACTCAGGAGACGCTGCCGACAGCTCCTGTGTAATCACCGACCAATGACTTCCCCGATGTGCTCGATGGAGACAACTCTGAAGACGCTGCCGACAGCTCCTGTGCAATCACTAACCAATGACCTCCCCAATGTGCTCGATAGAGACAAGTCCGGAGACACTGCCGACAGCTCCTGTGTAATCACCGACCAATGACTTCCCCAATGTGCTCAATGTAGACAACTCAGGAGACACTGCCGGAAGCTCCTGTGTAATCACTAACCAATGACGTTCCCAATGTGCTCGATGGAGACAAGTCTGGAGACGCTGCTGACAGCTCCTGTGTAATCACTGACCAATGACTTCCCCAATGTGCTCGATGGAGACAACTCAGGAGACTCTGCCGACAGCTCCTGTGTAATCACCGACCAATGACCTCCCCAATGTGCTCTATGGAGACAACTCTGGAGACGCTGCCGGCAGCTCCTGTGCAATCACTAACCAATGATGTTCCCAATGTGCTCGATGGAGACAATTCTGGAGACGCTGCCGACAGCTCCTGTGTAATCACCGACCAATGACTTCCCCAATGTGCTCGATGGAGACAACTCTGGAGACGCTGCCGACAGCTCCTGTGTAATCACCGACCAATGACTTCCCCAATGTGCTCGATGGAGACAACTCTGGAGACGCTGCCGATAGCTCCTGTGTAATCACCGACCAATGACCTCCCCAATGTGCTCGATGGAGACAACTCAGGAGACGCTGCCGACAGCTCCTGTGCAATCACTAACCAATGACTTCCCCAATGTGCTCGATGGAGACAAATCTGGAGATGCTGCCGACAGCTCCTGTGTAATCACCGACCAATGACCTCCCCAATGTGCTTGATGGAGACAACTCAGGAGACGCTGCCGACAGCTCCTGTGCAATCACTAACCAATGACTTCCCCAATGTGCTCGATGGAGACAAGTCTGGAGACACTGCCGACAGCTCCTGTGTAATCACCGACCAATGACTTCCCCAATGTGCTCGATGGAGACAAGTCTGGAGACGCTGCCGACAGCTCCTGTGTAATCACCGACCAATGACCTCCCCAATGTGCTCGATGGAGACAACTCTGGAGACGCTGCCGACAGCTCCTGTGTAATCACTGACCAGTGGCGCCCCTAATGTGCTCGATGGAGACAACACTGGAGATGCTGTCGACAGCTCCTGTGTAATCAACGACCAATGACGCCCCCGATGTGCTCGATGGAGACAAGTCTGGAGACGCTGCCAGCAGCTCCTGTGTAATCACTAACCAATGACCTCCCCAATGTGCTCAATGGAGACAACTCTGGAGACGCTGCCGGCAGCTTCTGTGTAATCACCGACCAATAACTTCCCCAATGTGCTCGATGGAGACAACTCTGGAGACGCTGCCGACAGCTCCTGTGCAATCACCGACCAATGACTTCCCCAATGTGCTCGATGGAGACAACTCTGGAGACGCTGCCGACAGCTCCTGTGTAATCACCGACCAGTGGCGCCCCTAATGTGCTCGATGGAGACAACACTGGAGATGCTGTTGACAGCTCCTGTGTAATCACCGACCAATGACGCCCCCGATGTGCTCGATGGAGACAAGTCTGGAGACGCTGCCAGCAGCTCCTGTGTAATCACTGACCAATGACCTCCCATTGTGCTCGATGGAGACAAGTCTGGAGACGCTGCCGACAGCTCCTGTGTAATCACTGACCAATGATGTCCCCGATGTGCTCGATGGAGACAAGTCCGGAGATGCTGCCGACAGCTCCTGTGTAATCACCAACCAATGATGTCCCCGATGTGCCCGATGGAGACTAGTCAGGAGACGCTGCCGGCAGCTCCTGTGTAATCACCGACCAATGACGCCCCTGATGTGCTCGATGGAGACTAGTCAGGAGACGCTGCCGGCAGCTCCTGTGTAATCACCGACCAATGACGTCCCCGATGTGCTCGATGGGAGACTAGTCAGGAGACGCTGCAGCCACGAGAGAAGGTTTAGGCCACTCACAGTACTGTAGTGCGAGGAATATGCAGTCTGAGGATTTGGTGTGGAAAAATGGCTTCACCACTGGGTCCACTAAGAAATCAATATATATCGCAAGCAGTTAGTGATTTGGAGTGAAGAGTAGACGGGTCCGGCTACAGAACATTACGTCCCCCCCACACCATAATCCTGAGAGTAGGGCCGGTGTTGCGTGTCTTCATGAAGTCCTTTTCATGGAGTTGCCCATGTCATCTCCAGACTAATCATTGGTTATCATTGCGTGGAAGAGAAACGTGTGAGTCGTCACTGGAGAGGATAGACCTCCATTCCAGACTCCATTGCCGTCTTGAAATGTACCATGATCACTTTTGGGATCGGTTTTCTGAGGTCAGTGGACACCTGTAGCCGGATGTCCGATTGAAGCCCAATGTCGCGCTGACGGCCTCTAATGGTTTGTGTAGACACTTAACACTTTGCTCTTAGTATGTGATATCTAATTTCACTTGCAGCGAAGAACGGACCACTACGCGCCATTCTTCTAATCTGACGAGACCACATGGGCAGCACCATGATGATGCCTTCACTAGGGAACATCTCACCATTTCACCTCCTGGGATTATGGGGTGCGGGGACATAATTTCCATTGGCAGAACCCCTCAAGTCTTCATTTCAGGTCACTAACCGTTTGCTGGAACCAGTGGTGCTGTGACTTCTCAAAGTCTTCCAGGAGCTGTTCTTCCACATGACAACCCTAGGCCACATATTCCTCGCTCTACAGTGAGCTGCTTAAGTGGCCTACACCCGCTCCTGTGGCTGCAGCGTCTCCGGACTTGTCTGCATCGGGGACGTCATTGGTCGGTCACTGCACAGGAGCTGACGGCAGCGTCTCCAGACTTGTCTCCGTCAGGCACAATGGAGACTTCATTGATCGATGATTACACAGGAGCTGCTGGCAGCATCTTCAGTCTGGTCTTCATCGAGCACATCGGGAACGTCATTAGTCAGTGATTACACAGGAGCTGCTGGCAGCGTCTCTGGACTTGTCTTCATCGAGCACATCGGGAACGTCATTAGTCAGTGATTACACAGGAGCTGCCAGCAGCGTCTCCGGACTTGCCTCCATCAAGTACATAAGGGATGTCATTGGTCGGTGATTACACAGGAGCTGCCGGCAACATCTCAGGACTTGTCTCCAGCGAGCATATCGGGGATGTCATTGGTCAGTGATTACACAGGAGATGCTGGCAGCGTCTCCACTCTTGTCTCCATCGGGCACATCAGGGACGTCATTTGTTAGTGATTACATAGGAGCTGCCGGCAGCGTCTCTGGACTCCATCGAGCACATCGGAGATGGCATTAGTCGGTGATTACACAGGAGCTGTTGGCAGCATCTCTACTCTTTTCTCCATCAAGCACATTGTAGACATCATTGATCGGTGATTACAAAGGAGCTGCCGGCAGCATCTCTACTCTTTTCTCCATCGAGCACATTGTAGACATCATTGATCGGTGATTACACAGGAGCTGTTGGCAGCATCTCTACTCTTTTCTCCATCAAGCACATTGTAGACATCATTGATCGGTGATTACACAGGAGCTGCCAGCAGCATCTCTACTCTTTTCTCCATCGAGCACATTGTAGACATCATTGATCGGTGATTACACAGGAGCTGTTGGCAGTATCTCTACTCTTTTCTCCATCGAGCACATTGTAGACATCATTGATCGGTGATTACACAGGAGCTGTTGGCAGCATCTCTACTCTTTTCTCCATCGAGCACATTGTAGACATCATTGATTGGTGATTACACAGGAGCTGCCGGCAGCATCTCTACTCTTATCTCCATCGAGCACATTGTAGACATCATTGATCGGTGATTACACAGGAGCTGTTGGCAGCATCTCTACTCTTTTCTCCATCAAGCACATTGTAGACATCATTGGTCGGTGATTACACAGGAGCTGCCGGCAGCATCTCTACTCTTATCTCCATCGAGCACATTGTAGACATCATTGATCGGTGATTACACAGGAGCTGTTGGCAGCATCTCTACTCTTTTCTCTATCGAGCACATTGTAGACATCATTGATCGGTGATTACACAGGAGCTGTTGGCAGCATCTCTACTCTTTTGTCCATCGAGCACATTGTAGACATCATTGGTCGGTGATTACACAGGAGCTTCCGGCAGCATCTCTACTCTTATCTCCATCGAGCACATTGTAGACATCATTGATCGGTGATTACACAGGAGCTGCCGGCAGCATCTCTACTCTTATCTCCATCGAGCACATTGTAGACATCATTGATCGGTGATTACACAGGAGCTGTTGGCAGCATCTCTACTCTTTTCTCCATCGAGCACATTGTAGACATCATTGATTGGTGATTACACAGGAGCTGCCGGCAGCATCTCTACTCTTATCTCCATCGAGCACATTGTAGACATCATTGATCGGTGATTACACAGGAGCTGTTGGCAGCATCTCTACTCTTTTCTCCATCAAGCACATTGTAGACATCATTGGTCGGTGATTACACAGGAGCTGCCGGCAGCATCTCTACTCTTATCTCCATCGAGCACATTGTAGACATCATTGGTTGGTGATTACACAGGAGCTGCCGGCAGCATCTCTACTCTTTTCTCCATCAAGCACATTGTAGACATCATTGATTGGTGATTACACAGGAGCTGCCGGCAGCATCTCTACTCTTATCTCCATCGAGCACATTGTAGACATCATTGATCGGTGATTACACAGGAGCTGTTGGCAGCATCTCTACTCTTTTCTCTATCGAGCACATTGTAGACATCATTGATCGGTGATTACACAGGAGCTGTTGGCAGCATCTCTACTCTTTTGTCCATCGAGCACATTGTAGACATCATTGGTCGGTGATTACACAGGAGCTTCCGGCAGCATCTCTACTCTTATCTCCATCGAGCACATTGTAGACATCATTGATCGGTGATTACACAGGAGCTGTGGCAGCATCTCTACTTTTCTCCATCGAGCACATTGTAGACATCATTGTCGGTGATTACACAGGAGCTGCGGCAGCATCTCTACTCTTTTCTCCATCGAGCACATTGTAGACATCATTGATCGGTGATTACACAGGAGCTGCGGCAGCATCTCTACTCTTTTCTCCATCGAGCACATTGTAGACATCATTGATCGGTGATTACACAGGAGCTGCGGCAGCATCTCTACTCTTTTCTCCTCGAGACATTGTAGACATCATTGATGGTGATTACACAGGAGCTGCCGGCAGCATCTCTACTCTTATCTCCATCGAGCACATTGTAGACATCATTGATCGTGATTACACAGGAGCTGCCGGCAGCATCTCTACTCTTTCTCCATCAGCACATGTAGACATCATTGGTCGTGATTACACAGGAGCTGCGGCAGCATCTCTACTCTTTCTCCATCGAGCACATGTAGACATCATTGATCGGTGATTACACAGGAGCTTGGCAGCATCTCTACTCTTTTCTCCATCGAGCACATTGTAGACATCATTGATCGGTGTTACACAGGAGCTGCGGCAGCATCTCTACTCTTGTCCATCGAGCACATTGTAGACATCATTGTCGTGATTACACAGGAGCTTGGCAGCATCTCTACTCTTTCTCCATCGAGCACATGTAGACATCATTGGTCGGTGATTACACAGGAGCTGTCGGCAGCATCTCTACTCTTTTCTCCATCGAGCACATTGTAGACATCATTGATCGGTGATTACACAGGAGCTGCCGGCAGCATCTCTACTCTTCTCCATCGAGCACATTGTAGACATCATTGTCGGTGATTACACAGGAGCTGCGGCAGCATCTCTACTCTTTCTCCATCGAGCACATTGTAGACATCATTGATCGTGATTACACAGGAGCTGCGCAGCATCTCTACTCTTTCTCCATCGAGCACATTGTAGACATCATTGATCGTGATTACACAGGAGCTGCCGGCAGCATCTCTACTCTTATCTCCATCGAGACATGTAGACATCATTGTCGTGATTACACAGGAGCTGTTGGCAGCATCTCTACTCTTTTCTCCATCGAGCACATGTAGACATCATTGTCGGTGATTACACAGGAGCTGCGGCAGCATCTCTACTCTTCTCCATCGAGCACATTGTAGACATCATTGTCGGTGATTACACAGGAGCTGGGCAGCACTCTACTCTTTCTCCTATCGGCACATTGTAGACATCATTGATCGGTGATTACACAGGAGCTGCTGGCAGCATCCTACTCTTTTTCCATCGAGCACATTGTAGACATCATTGTCGGTGATTACACAGGAGCTTCCGGCAGCATCTCTACTCTTATCTCCATCGAGCACATTGTAGACTTTTTTGGTCGGTGATACAAAGGAGCGGTTGGCGCACTTTTTCTCCTTTGGGGCATGTTTTGGTTGGGTTTACACAGGAGCTGCCGGCAGGGGGATCCGTGTTTTTGTCATTTAGGGGCAGAACTTTTCCCCAAAACCATTAAGACTCGTGAGGAAAGACGAGCCGGAGGTGCCGGGATTTCTGCCGGGGCCAAACCCGGCGGGAAAAAAATAAAAGCGGTTTTAAATTTTTGTTTCCGTTTCTCCGCGTCGAGGGGTGACGTCCCCCGTGTGATTTCCAGTCCCGTACGTTCCCTTCTCGGTGCTAGTCACTGTTTGGAATGTCTCCTATGGTGTGAGGGCGTGTTTGGTCGTTTTTCTTTCGTGCGGGGTGGCTGTACAAGAATTATATCCCTATGAAACTTTCTCCTCCCCTTTTCCTGGGCCCTGTCCCTTCATCAAGGCGCCCTGCTTTCTCCATCGATGACACAAACCCCTCAAAGTCTTCTGGTAGTGCAGTGGAGGTGGTGACCCCCGAAAAAACTGGATCCCCGTACCCTCCCATGCCTGGCCACCCCTCACCTGGGGTCATCTAGACCATAAAACTATATACCCACCATTACCTGCATAACATAACCACAATTTTATTATTTGCTGCCCCGCAATGTGGGGTTTATATTAACCACAAAAATGACGCGACCCGGTGTGGCAGGATGAGTGGGTGGGGGCATCGTTCCCCTCAACCCCGCGCCCAGGTGAGGGGGCCAGGCGGGCTCACAGTTGAACAATTAAAAACGCCACGTCGCCCCCTTTTTGGGCCCTCACATATAAAGAGTAGCGTGCAGTGCTATCAACCACATGGGTAGTAGTCAGTGCGTATCTACCGCAGTACGAATGGTGTCATGGGGGGTGGGCCCCACTGCCGTGGATCGGCCTACCTGGAGATTTTAGGGGCTACCTGGTGTACACAAACCTTGAGGGAGGTTAGGTTTTGAGGAACCCTATGGTGGGTTAGGTTGAGCTGAAATCCCCTGGTACCGCCGGGCAGTCTTTTTACTCCCGCAGGACCCAAGGGTCATGAAAGCGTAGGACTTGGAGTCCCACGACAAACCCCGGGTACACTTCCCCTTTTACAGCCCGGAACAGGATGACTGACGTATGGAGCGGGGTACTGGTTAAACTGTACAGGAAAAGGGAGGTTTCAGGTTCGGGAAGGAAAGGAACAGGATGACTGCCCATATGGACGCTGGTACTGGTTCAGCTGACAGGTTATGATTTGGTAACTGAGGATGCAGGAAAAAAAAGGCAATAAAACCAGAGCAGTTGGAATCTATAATTTGCAGTACCTGACAACCCCACAACTAGGGGCAGCCGTGGGCGTTCCTACGTTGGTCCTGACGCCTTCACAGCGAGAATAACTTCCCTAAAGAAAAAAAGAGGAAAGCATCTGCCCCGAAAACCCCAAAAAATGAAAGCCCCAAACATGAAAAATGGGGTTAGACAAAAAAATACTGACACAGACAGAAAATGTTGGAAAACGTTGGGGCCCAAACTACAAAATAGAAAAGGATGGGAAGGGAAATTACTGCAATCCCCAAAAAACCGAAAAAACCCAAATCTATAATTTCAAAAAAACCCGAGATACACGACCTTCCACCAAATTAGTTTCCCGGTGTAAAAATCCCCAAAAGCGCCACTGAAAAAACGGAAAAACCAATGTACAAAAAATCATTGGGTGAACTAAAAGAGAGGGCAAAAGCCCCCCCCGGGGGGGACCCCGAAGGCCCCCCCGAAGTGCAGGGACAAAAGCAAAAATAAGCACAAAAACAAAAAAAAGAAAATTTTAACTGTTAGCAGGAGTGCAGACCACCAGCAGGCTCAAAGGGAAAAGGAATCAAGGATTTGGGACCGAACAAATTTATCCCGGCACCCCGATGGGGAAACGCCCCCTTAATAAAAACCCCAGTAACACCCGAAAATTCCCAATCACAATCTTTTACTGGGCATCCAGAACCCCTTTTAACCACCAGGGACCTCTTCAAACCAATTCAAGTCCTTACAACGTACCCCCCCCGAGGAGGGGGCACCGAAACCCCCACTGAGCAACCAGGTCGGTCAGGATGATTCTATGTACCACGGTGAGTCTCCACATGGATGCCGAAGCAAAACCCAAAAATTGTCTTCCTGACCAAAAACCTCTCCACTTAACCAAAATATGGGTTTCCGTCTGAAAAACGAATTCAAATTTTCCAACCAAAAACTCCATATTGCCTCAACCAGAACGGGGTAGGAGGCAAAGCTTAGGAACCACTGGCTCAAAAAACCTCTTAAAAAGGGACTTCGGAAAACTTAGGGATTTTAAAATGCCTGGAAGAAGAAAACGAAAAGAAACAGGATTAAGAATCTCCAGATCTTATAAGGTCCAATAAACCTGGGCTTAAATTTGGGAGAGCCATCTATGGGAATATTTTTTGAGGACAACCAGACCAAGCCCCCACTTAAAACCCGAGGCCCACTCCTATCGGTTGCAAACCGGGGCCCTTCCTGAGAGAGGGAAAACCCCTCTCCCCCCTGCCCCCAAAAACTGTTGATACGCTCAACAAAAGAGTCAAACCCCGGACAGGGAAAAAGCCTCCCCGTCCTGAAGAAAAAAGAGGGGGAAAACCCGAAAACGAAAAAGGAGACATCAAATTTCCCGAGCACCCATATTTAAAAGCAAAATCAGCCAAAGGAAAAAGAGACCCAGTATCCTGATCAGCAGACCAAAGATCTTAATATCTTTCCCTTTTTGGTTTGTTTCTCAGTTTGCCCTTGGTCTGAGGATTGGGGAAAACCCCAGGGAAAGACAATGCACCAAACTTGAACAAAAGGGCCTCCCAAATTGGAAAAAAACTGGGCTCCTTGTCAGACACAATGTTTCAGGAAGCCGGAAAAGAACCCTGGTGAAGGGAAAAAGGCACCAATTTTAGAGGAGGAAGGCAACTTAGGGAATGGCACAAGATGTATCATTTGGAAAACCTATCACAAATCACCCCGAGCGGGCTTTCTCTGGAAAAAAGGGAGGCGGAAATGAATCCTAGAGATATGGTTTCCTTGGGCAAGGCAATGGCATCAACAAACCATAGAGCAGAGCAAAGGTTGGAGCGAGAGCAAGTCCCCCCAGGATGTACAAATTTCCCCGACATCAAGACAAAGGGAGGGCCCCCAAAAGGACGAAAACCCAAATCTTGGACCAAAATTCCCCGGGGTGACCGGCCAAAGGGAACAATGAAAACTCAACACCACTTTTTTCCACTGGTCCGGGGGAAACAATTTCCCCAAAAGGGGACGCTGGGCCAAAACCCCCGCAACCCCCCCGAGGGCCGTTCAAATTGGCGAGATGCGAAAGAACTACCCTTTTTTCAAATAACGAAATCAATAAAGAGAGTCCGAAGGAAATCCTGAGAGGGCATCCGCCCAAATTTTTAGTGCCAGGAAAAAGGAAAACCCCAAAAAAAAACGGGGGAAAAACAAGGCCCACCCGGCCCGTCTGGATTAAGTCCTTGGAGATTCCAGATAAACCCGATTCTTATGGGCAGAAGGACCCCCACCCGATGTTTGGTCCCCAGCCAAAATTTTACTCTTCAAAAGCCCACTTTATGGGCCCAAAAACTCCCGAACCACGATTTACGTTCAAGGAGAAAAAATTTTCGAGAGAAAAAGGGACAATTTTCTTTTTGAGGCTTTGGGTCCTTTTGGGACCAAAGGCCCTCCCCAATTTAGAGGGATCAACCTCCCCTAAATGGCAAGAAACATAGGCTGCGTAGAACAGGGAAAAATGAAACTTGCTTAAGTTTTTTGAAATGCAGAGACGCCCCGGAGGCCCAATTTCCCCCCCCCCAGAAAACCCTTTTTGGGCAATCGTTAATGGTTTAAAAAATAACCGAGAAATTACCAATAAATTTCGATAAAAATTGGCAAACCCAAAATTTTGAAAAGCCTTAATGAAGTAGGTTGGACCCAAAACCAGAGGCCTGAACCTTGACCGGGCCCTTCAATAACAAATGGGGGAAAAAAATCCCAAAAAATGGATCCTCTGTACGCCAAAAAGACACTTTGATCCCTTTACAACAAGCATTCTTCTCAAAATCGGAATACAGTTCGAACATGTTTACATGGAGTCCCAGTCATTAAAAAAAATCAAGATACATCCAAATAAACAATCAAAAATTACGACAAACCCCTAAAAATTGTCTTCATGGGGACGGAAGACAGAAAGAGCATTAGTGAGCCAAAGGGGGATCAAAAGGTATAAAAATTTGCCCTCGGGGGGTGTTAAAATGCCGTCTTCCTTTCATCCCCGTGTTTAAGCGAATAATTTATTCCCCCCCTGGGGTCAAGCTGGTAAACCAAGTAGCGTTTTTTCACCTGGAAAAAAGGTCAGAAATCAAGGGTAACGGATATTGATTTTTACAGTAATATTGTTCAAAACGTAATCAAAACACGGCTTTAATGAACCATCCTTTTTGGCCCCCAAAAAAAAAAAAGGGAACTAAGGGGAAAGGGGTTTATATGACCCCCTCCAAAGACTCGATTAAAAAACGCAAAAGCGATTTCAGGCAGACAAATTAAAAAAGGGGGACCCCTTTTGGGAAAATTTACTACGGGACAAACAAAAATGTTTTGTTCGGGGAGGAGGAGTGCAGTTAAAAAGGAAAAACACCCGAGCATTTGGATTATGAATTGCAGTACCCGACTAACCACCGCAAATAAGGCAGTGGAGCGTTCCTACGTGGTTGAGCCCGTCAAGCCGAGAAACTAAATACACCTAAGAAGAAATAGGGAAATATCTCCCCCGGGCAGAAAACCCCCAAGAAAAGAAAGCCCCCAAAAAATTTAATGGCGGTTAACAAGAGGAAAACGACACAGAAAGAAAAATATAAAGGGAAACGGGGCCCCCAAAATATCTAAAAGAAAAGGCAGGAAAGGGGATTCTGCAATCAAAAACCCCGAAAACACCAACTCTATAATTTCAAAACCGAGATCACACGCCCTCTACCCCTAATTAGTTCTCGGGTGTAACAAAACAGCACCCACAAAAAAAAACTGAAAAAAAGAAAAAGTACAAAACAGGGCTGGACTAAACTAAGGGGCAAAAGCCCCGGAGGGGAAAAGGCCCCCAGAATGCAGGCCCAAATGAAAAAATTGAAAAAAACCCAAATAAGAAATTGTCTTATTATACAGGAAGAGACACAAAAAAGCAGGCTAAAGGGAAACTGGAAAGAAGGTTCGACCCGAAAATTGATCACCCCGGGAACCCCGATGGGAAAAAGATTCCCCTTTAAAAAAAAAAACCAACAAAACAGATTCCCAATCCCCCCTAGTAACCCCTTTAACCCCCAGGGGCCCCGCTCAGAAATCATCTCAAACCCATTCACAACAATAGCGCATCTAGCTCCTATGGGGAGGCAAATAGCAGATTTTAAAATTTCGCTAAACACATCAGAAAAAAACAAACAAAAAGTCAGGAACATCCCGGCCTGGGGGGAGGCAGAAAAACAATGTTGGATTAACCATTTGGCACCCCCAATGGTTTTCAGACAAGATTTCCAATCCCAAAAAAGGATTAGAGACGTAACCCAAGGGAAACCACACGAAATTCAGCGATTTACAAACCAAAAATTTGCAGTTCCGATGATCAGGTTCAAAACCCCATTACACCGGTAAAACTGAGGTTTTTTCCAGCCAAAAAGGGGGAATCGATCCCCCGTAGGGAATAACTTCTGTAGGGGGGTCGGGAAACCCGAAGTTTAGAAAAAAACAAAATTTCCTCATTATAGCTCTCCCCAATCAAGAAAACCCCGAGGGAAAAAAGGACGAGGTTCAAGAAAAGTTAATAAAAACTTGTCAACACTACCAAAACAACTGAGCATGCAAAACGTTCCCCGTTAGGGCAGACTGAAATAGCATGAGAGGATCACCACGTAGAAACATAACCCCATTGCGCTTTCGAAACTCATGAGCTGTCCCCGAAACCACTCTATCAACGCATGGGTTCAGAAGCAGGTTCACAGGCAACATATTCCACGCATATTCCCCGCTCACGCAAACTCGTCAATTTGAATCGCTAAGACATAGAATCTTGAGCCCAAAGGGGGGACAGGGAATCCCCCCATACACCTTTACATTATCTGACAGACCCTTGGAAAAGGGTGCCCCAAGCGCGTATTCCATTGGTCAGGATGCCCCCCTACGGAATTCCCGACAGTATAAAAGGTCATCAAGCCCCCGATTTAATGCCAACAAGGTTTTTCACTTGACGTGACATTAGGTCATGTACAATAACCCAAGCCGAAAAAATGCCCAAAAAAAAAAATCACTCAAAACAGGATCCCCAGGTGTTGGGAAAAAAGCCCAAACCCGAGGGTCCGGCAGGGGGGAGATGAATTTGAAACGCCGCTGCGTTCCCCGAGGACTTAATTTTAAAAGGAAAAAAATTTACAATATTTTTTAAATTTAGTAACTGGGCCCATCTCCAAAAATAAATTGATGGGAAATTAGGTTCCCAAAAAGGCAACCTAGCAAAATAGTAGCAATACTGAACTCTGGCAAGTGACCACACGCCCGACAACTTGCAAAACTCCATTGAGAGAAAAAAAAAAAATTTCCCCCCGCCCCCCAGAGGGAAAAAAAATGCAACAAAAGAAAAAATCTTGCAACCTGACAAAAACCCTTTTTTTTTTTTTCAAATTTTTCCCCCTTGAGTACCATATAAAATTTTTTTTAGGCCGTGATACTGTTATGATTTGGGACTGAGGAGTCAGGGAAAAAAGGCAAAAACCAGGGCATTGGAACTATGAGTTGCGTCCCCGACTAACCCCCACAACTAAGGGACCCGGGAAGTTCCAATTTTTAGCGCCTCTACAGCCCGAGAAAAATAACATACCCAAAGATGAAAAAGGGAAAACTATCTGGGGAGCAATCCCCCAAAGAAATAGAAAGCCCCCCAAAATGAATGGCGGGTTTGACAAGAAGAAATACTGACACAGAAGAAATAGATAGCAAACGTTTGGGGGGCCAAAAATATTAAATGAAAAGGGTAGGGGGGGACTTACT